>ML815906.1:13822-47280 GCA_009831015.1 Picea engelmannii | reverse complement strand
GCATGGGAAAAGGGAAATAAAAAGTTAAACATATAAACTAATAAAATGAAAATGGGGGAAATAAATAAATAAATAAATAATAAAGGGGGGGTAAATAAATAAATAAATGAAATGAGCGCACATGCTTTGATTTAAAAAAAAAAATAAAAAATAAAAATCAAATTGGCTTATACAAACGAATTAAACTAAAAGAAAGGGAGAAAAGTCAAAAAGGGGAAAAAGAGTGGGGAAAACCTAAGTGAAAAAGGAATTAGGGTTTGAGGGGATAAGGGGAGGGGAGAAGGGAAAAGAAGGGGCTTTTTTTCTTTTGGCTGAGAAGGAATGGCTAATGCGAGGGAGGAGACTGACTGATTTTCTAGTAGGAGTTGGGAAGCCTCAGCATATTGTTTGTGGTAGCTCAGCCTTGGAGGCGAGCTGAGGAGCTAGGACTTTCTGGTTGTGTGTGGCCCCTTTGCGGCTCGGGGGGCTGAGGGGGAAGAAGAGTACCCCTAGCGTTGGCTGGGAGGTACCGGTGAGCTCTTGAGGTCGGCAAGTAGGAGCAGCTTGGAGCAGGAGCAGCTTGGAGAAGGAGCGGCTGGAGCGTCAGAACCATTGCTGCAACAAGTCAGGCCAAGGTATGTTACTGAAACGAATAGAGCAGAATGCATGGTGAGTTTGCTGAGATGGTGTTTGTATAGATGTAATGTCCTTAACCCAGAATAATTCTCGTTTTTATTGCTGGTAAATAGTGGGGTTATGGGTGGCTCATTTTTTTTTGTAATGGGAGTTTTGTTTTTAGTGGAATTCGTTTTTGGAGCATTGGGCGAATTTTAGGCAGTAGGGTTCGATTTTTATTACAGTGGGCGGTTATTTGCAGTAGGGTTTCATTTTTATTTGTGTTGGGCATTTTAAATTCGGATAGGGTATATTCTTTTCACTGTTGAGCGTGTATACGGTGTATGGAGCATTTTATATCTGTTTTCGGGCATTCTTTTTGTTGTTGGTGTCCCCATAGTGGCCGTGTTGAATCTATTGCTAGGCGTTGTAATTGTTCTGGGCTTTTGTTATTACCTCCGTGGCCTTCTCGCTTTCCCTTGGGCGTAAATTTTTTTTTACCAGGAGCTTGAGTTGCAGTAGGGTTTTTATTCTTGAAACCCCGGCGTTTATTTTCATTTCGGGCCCTTTTTATATCTCGGGGGTTCCCTTGCTTAACCTGGTCGATTTTATTTCAACCATGGAGGCATTACACGGTGGGCTTTCTTCTCGTGCTTGGTCGTTGATTGTTTTTACTTGGGCGTGCGTTCTCTGTGGGTTCTCCCTTTTCGCTGGGCGTAATCACCTGCACCGTGGGCGTTTAGTATGGTTGAGCGTCCCCCTTGCGACCTGGGTGCTTCTGGATGGGGGGGCACTTCTTCTTTTCACCAGCCAGGAACAGACTCCCTTCTCATGCACGAACTGGAACCGATTAAACTATCTGATGGTTTAACGAACGGAAGAGCCAAAAAAAAATTAACATCTTCCAACAATAGTTGTAGAAATAATTATTTTTAATTACCCTATTCAATTCTGAATATACATTGCTTACCTTATATGGATTCAGTTTACTGTCTTACTTATGTTCAACACGGTTCAGTAAATGCGCTATGGTTAGTTTCTTAAGGATCAGAAGGATGTGTTCAAGTCCTTGGGCCGCATTTTCAGAACCTGTGTGCATCCAGATTTGGTCACTAATTACTGTAGTAGCTCTGATTTTGGTCGTTGAGTGCTTGGTGAAGAGGCACACCTGTAATTTCTTAATACTCACGCCTGCTGGTCAAAACCCTAATAAACTCATTTATGCATCGTAGTTCTCTCATATCCTTCCCATTGGTCGAAACCCTAACTATCTCATATTCATGCTTGCTCGTCAACTAATTCTCTCATTTCTGCTGCTTAGTTATTAAACAACGTCAGCTCGGATGCTGACGCAGAGAGTACTTAGGCACTCATTCAACAGATTTCCCTCTTTGTTCGGAGCCCCCAAATCATTATTTTATGTCTGTAATTCATTGTAACTGCCTTTGGCTATTTTTACTTCGAAATCCTTTGCTTATTTTTACTTCAAGAATGCTTGGTACCTGCGGTGTGGACCCAGATCTTTTAAAAAGGGGACATGCAGTTTCTTTGATTTTGTTACGTCATTGACTTTGTAATAAAAGTTGGGTGTTAAGAGAGTAATATTAAAGCTTTATTCAATCTGCTGGTTAATGAATTGACGGTGAATGTTAATGGATGGAGAATGTTAACCACACGCCCACTAGACATTGAGCCGCGTGGAACTTGGAGCGACTGTCGTTGGAAACTGAACCGCCAAGTTAGTAATCAAACCCAAAGATGTGAGACACCCTATGGAGATTAATACCAGTAATACTTTCGGACAGCAGAAAATTTTAAAATCATCCAATTACCGTAAAAGGGTGAAGGTCTAATTCGAACCACTGGAAAATGATATTTTTCATGTGAGTATTGGAGTCATTCATTTAAATACAAAACTCCCCATCAAATTTATACCAGTATTATTGAGACTCTATTATTATAACTGCAGGTTTGCTTTTGAAAGTGTTTATCTCGAATTTATATAATGTACAAACTTATTTTCATTGAGATAACAATTATTATTAAATTTAATTTATCATATAAGAAGGTTTAAGTGTAAAGCCCATGTAATTCTATTATTAGAATTGGTATAATGTATTGTCATATATATAATGGAATATCTTTTTTTTATTGGTTCAAAATTTAGTGATGGGAGTTAATTTTCAATGATATATACTAATTTTTTTTTATAGTATTTATGTAGTATAACTGCAGGTTATGTAGTGGTCGATCCCAGCTATTTAAAATTTAAAATGATTGCTTTTAAAATGAGGATTGTAATCATGGTTACATTAAGTTATTATATTTAAATTATAAAGGATTGTTTTTAAAAATGATTATTGGAGTAATGTATAAGGTGCTTTTATGATTATTTACGTTATCTTGATTAAATTTTGGAATGGCCATCATGATTGTATTTAAAATTTAAAATGATTGCTTTTAAAATGAGGATTGAAATCAAGGTTACATTAAGTTATTCTATTTAAATTTTAAAGGATTGTTTTTAAAATGATTATTGGAGTAATGTATAAAGTGCTTTTATGATTATTTACGTTATATTGATTAAATTTTGGAATAAAATTGAGATCTTATTTATGGGGTGATGTTAGTGATTACTCATGAGAGTTCTATAATATTTCCATTTTTATGATTATTTATGTTCATAATTATTCGATTTTTCATGTGATTATCTAGGTTCGTAGTAATTCACGGTCTTAATAATTTAATAGTGATGGATCATTGAAACCATATACTGTTTTTATGTTTGACTGATGACAGGATGTATGAGTAGATTATGGATTAACTAGCTACCAAAAGTAGGGAGAGTTTCGTCAGTTTAGGAGTTGATCGTGATAACCAGGCTTGATCTTAGAGATGCCATCATCTTGTAATACGCTTGTTGTTATTGCAAGGTTACTAGTATAGAAGGGGAAGCGGTTATGAGTGGTCATTGTAGTTCTATTGCATGGGTAGCATGCCAGAAGTATTGCGATTTCATTAAATTGCAAGGGTCATCACAATCAAGGTGTGATGTGGTTATGGTAATGTTATTGTTTAGGTAGCGCATAAGATGATTTGAGATGGTGATGTACTGATGGAGATGTCTTAACAATAGCGTAATGATGTTATCATACTAGTGTAAAGTTGTGAGATTTTGTTGAAGTGATAACATGTAAGAAAAAGTCATTGAGCTAGGTACAATCAATTGTTGTGATCGTAATTGGGGAACCACGATTAATGGAAGGTAATGGAGGAGCTGGCCTGATTTTAATGCCCTTGAGTCATTGATAACGCCTTGTCTTCACGGGGTCAGTCGCGGTCGGAGACCTTCGGACTTGCGCTTCCTGCAAGGTTCGCGGTTGTTCTTTACTTATTTCGTACTTGATCATAATCGGTCTTGCTTGGTCTGTTGGGTCGGGTGGCGAAGCAAGGTCGAATGCGTTGATGTTCCCTTATACGCGCGCACACACTTTTAAACGCGCAATAAATAAATAAATTTTGCACTAGTTACTAGCGTTGGGTCGTCGTAATGAGGGGGTTGTTACAAAATAGATACCTATAAAAGGGGGAACTCCCGAGATTATTTTATGATAACTTGAAACATTCAAACCTTCGGGAACTTGGCGCAAAGCATCCATTTGAAATTCAAGCTCAGAACTAAACCAAATTTGTGTTTCTCTCGCCACTTAACAAGTATTTTCTCCATGGCCGCTAATCTTGTTGTCTTATCCGTAAATGAGCAAGACATCTCCTCCAAAGAAGAATCCCAAATTGATAGAGACTCTGACATTTTCAACACAGAGATAACAATCTTGCTCGTTTCTGTGTCCAAATCAAATTTGTTGGACAATGTTGGAACCTGCCTACCTTTCCTCGAAGTGGCTCAAGCCTCCATCAACCCTTACGTCGTAGAAGTAGTCTTTCCTTTCCCTGAATTTGTAAGTTGGTGTGCAAAATGATATTCTCAGGAAGAAAGAGTCATTCTGAATAAATTGGGGTCAAAGGTTTTATGTGAAATAGACAGTTCGTCGATCTGGCACACCCTTAGTATACCCGAGTATTCATCCACGGTGTCAGAGCCCTTCGAGGAACATAAAATGATCACAATTTATAGAGAACTCCCACCAGAAGTAAAAACCTGGTTTCTGCAAACCATTGTCAAGTCGGAGCACCATTCAGAGAGTCTGTCATTTCCTGCCAGCATAAGCCTCATGATCATCGAAGTCTAGTGGGCTTGTTCTCTATTAAGTCAAATTTTAGGAATGGACAATGACAAGTTTGTGGTAGAAGTCATGTTAGGTTTCCTGTTGACTTTCTTTATGTCAGAGTCTAGTTAGTTATTCGGTGTCAGTTTTGAAAAATTCATTGTTGACAATATGCATCAGTAGTTGGTGAATTTCAATTCATTAAGACATTTCAGATATTACACCCATTTGTTGAGGATGTTCCTGGAATCTAACAAAACTGAATTTCTCGAGACTGCATTCATTTCAACTGAATGTAAAAGGATCACCATGCTTATCTTCATAAATAAGATTATGTCTAGGGTGTACAGTCTTATCTTCGGTTCAGACTTGCCAAGGGTCCTGGAAGAAATGAAAAGTTGTTTACAACCAAATCCAGAGAGAAGGATAGGTGACTCGATGTTGTTCATATAGTCCACGATGATTTGGGTATATGGCTACCAAGAAGGACCTCATCTTTTACCATTCTTTCTGACCCCCATAATCTTTTCTTTGGAGTTCATAAGATAGAGGATCATCTCAGAAAATGAGCACTTTTTAAAAGCACACAAGGCTTCTAATCTAAAATTTCCTTTCATAATAGGTCCCTTTGTGGTGAATAACAAGTCTTGCTTGCCTCAGATTCAATCCAAACTCAGTGAATTTGGGTTCACACAGTTGCAAGGAAGAAAATACAACCCACACTAGATCATATCAAAGAGGAGGTTGGAAAGTAGACAAGGTCCCTATGAACACGAGCATGTCGAAGGATTCGATAAGTTGGCCAATCTAGAAACCTGTGTAGATATGGAGGTTAATATGCAACATGATCTAACAAAACTAACAAAACCAGCTTCCCAACAGAGCCTTGTACAAAAACCTTCTCCTAGATTTATTGTCAGAGCTCCTAAATTGAGCGTCTACAATAAGAGGAGTAGTTCAGTGACCCTGGGTGCCAATAGCCAACAAGATATTCTCAAGAAAATGAAAATCACATCATCCTCTCAAATATTTGACCTGGAAGAAGAAGAACCCAAGGAGAAAACATGCATGGAAATGGTAGAAGGTGTAACCAAGAACGAAGAAGCAGGTACGGAAAACAGGACATAAACTGAAAGCAACATAAAGGTATTTAGCAGCAGGAAACACATATTTAACCAGACACCTGGGGCAGTTTATCAATTTAAGGAAGATTTAATGAACCAGTACGTTGTGAAGGGAAGTATGGCCAACAATGAAATAAGAGACCTTTTTCCTGAAGTGGAAAAGACTTCCCAGTTTAAAGATTCCTTGCTCTCAGTCAGAGATGTGGAAAATAAAACATTTAACATAGCAATGGTTGATGATGATAAGGTATCTGAGATCAAAATGCACTATGAAAATATTGGTGCCCCTGACAAAGTAAAGTTCCATAGAAATGTAAATGATATGCTATATTCTGAATATCTGAGTTTGGGTCTAAGGGTCGCAAGATTGACAACACATGCACTCAAACTATATGGACAATTGAAACAGGAAAAGGCATCCAACAAAGCATGGATGGCATAGGTCAAACAGATAGAGTCTGAAGGTCCTCAAGGGGTGAAATATTCTCTGGACGAAAAGGATAAGATGATCTAAATATTAAAGAAAAGGTTGAAAATGTCACCCATGGACCATCCACAAACAACATAACTGACGCTTTGGAACAAGAGAAAGACACATTCAGACAAGAGGCACTCAATTACAAAGCTAAAGTGCTGTAATTGGAAAAGGAGAAATAAAATTGGTCACAAGCACAGGCAACACCATCAGATGTGGTTGTCATTGTACCTACTAATACAAAGGTTGGATCTAGCACTGAAGGGTTGGTCCAAGCTATGTCCCAGGTAAGCATCAAAACGGGAGAGATCAAAGGTCTCAACGAAGTTATAGAAATGTTGAAACAAGAGATGAAGGTGAAAGGTGAGAAGATGGCTCAACTTCACAGAGATAATCAAGATTTGCAAGAGAGAGTGAGCAAAATTAAAACCAGGCTAAAGGGAAAAACATTATTCCAAGGAGCCAAACATGTCATATGGGATGTTATTGTTGCAAAAGCTGCTAAATTCAGGGTTTACCTAAATTTTATAAACGACAAAGACAACGTGACTGCTACAGCTTGGAGCAAGTGTCCTGTTGTTAATGAAGTGTTAGCCAAGAAACCCTCAGAATGGGCCCAAAATGCTATTGACTTGCTAAATTTTGTGCCAACTGCTGATCTTCAAACTATCGAGGTAAAAGACAGGATTGCATTGATCATTTCAACTAGGAAAATCATCACCAAGCATAACTTGCTCAGATCGGTCCAAAACAAAGCTTTGCAAATGGAGCACAACATACAAGAATTTAAAGATGCATTTGAACAATTGTTTATCAAAGGCCTCCCATCATTTTGGAATGGTAGAAGTTCATTATACAATCAGGAAGATTACAATACTCTCCTCATGCAATGCAGAATGGACCATTCTAAATTTGAAGCTATAGAAGAAAGCCTGAAAGGCCCAAGTCTGGTAGAATATCTAGCTACAGACTTCAAAATTTTGAATAAGTTCAAAATAATGAAAGTCGGCATGCCGACTATGTCCTATGCCACATGCATTGACTTAGAGATTTTGATTAAAGAGATGATGGATTGCAGAATCCCCTCTGATTCGCAATGGAAGGAAATCGTGCGACTGGGTAAGACAAAGTGCAATATCACTGGAGTGAGTCAGTGATCCCCAAATGTCATCAGATTTGCAGATCTGATAGAATACCAAAGTGAGATAGATAGCGTGAAAGAAACCGAATAGACAAAGAAATTTCCTGTAATTTTGGAAGCGCTTTATTTTGTCAATCGTTGTAAATCGTTTCGTATACTGAAACTGTCAGTCGAAACTGTTTTGGAAGCTTAAACTCTTCAGTTTCAGTTATTTTGATCAAGTTGTATAAGTACTGGGTTACTTGAATGAATTAATGTTGGTATAAGTGCAAGACTACCTTTTGGTTGTATCAAACTCTATTTGTAAATTTTCTGAATCTAAATTGAATAGAAATGCAGAAGATTTTGAAGTCTCTATGAAAAGATTCTAATGGGTGGTGATATGAGCTTTGTTTCCTTTTATCGTATGTATTTCCTGCGACCTATTACTTCATTTACATTTTCTTTCGTTTAAATTGGAGAGTTAAAGGCCCAGAATTCATCTTGTGATGCTCTTGGCTTAAGTAATTTAAATTGTGTGATTGTCTTCTTAACTTATTCAAAATTCATTTAAGTAATGCTCTGATGCAGTTATTTGTTTTCTTTATCTTCCTACACTCTATTTAAATTTAAGAATAACTCAGATTCATCGCCTCATTTAGCCTTTTTCCTCTGGAGATTTCTATCAGTCGATGCATTGTTTTCATTCAATTTTAGAATTTTGACTCCATATCCCTGTGTGTTCCTCCCCTTCCTTGCCAACAACTTTATTAAAAACCCCCAAAACAAACTAAATCTAGCCACTAATTCCCAAAGAAACATCAAGTGACACGAGAGAGCCCTCTATGAGTTGAGCAGGCTAGTGCCTCAGCTCCAAAGTAGGTTGAAATAGTTATCTATGTCGTTTGTCTATTCAGCCATACAAAATTTACAGAGTGCTAACATTCTGGCGTCGTTGTCAGGGACGAAATTGAAAAATCTTCCATGGGAAAATGATTTAAAACTCTAGTTTGATTCCGAAGGGTGATAGTGGATTAAATACCTTATTGGCTGAGATTATTTTTACCCTGGTGACTCCATTATTCAGTGACGAGTTGCACCAGACCTTGTGAGATAGAAATCCTGGCTCCTAAGAAAGTTCACACCAAGAGAAATCCAAACCCAAAAGCCGCAATCTCTGTGTCTGGCCCTGAGAAGCTTGTATGCAGAAGAAAATAAAGGCCCGTGACCACAGTGTTGCACCCATACTGATATATGTCCTTGCCTAGGGACAGATTTACTAGCATCGAAGACCTTGTATTCGACGTGAAATTTGAACAATCCCTATTCAGAACTAAGTCTGAATCTTGTCTAAACGAGACTATCTTTGACGAAAAGAGGTTCCAAGATCTAGTTTTAGCCGCATCTGTCAAGCCTATAGTGACCCCTTCTCAGAACCAACATCCACTGCGACCCCTCACAGCAGCTATGGCATCAAGATTTTCTCCCCTCATACTACCCGCTCAACTACATGACCTGCCTCAAGACTACAATCTAAGGATTAAATTGTATGATGCTGAAGGTAACATATCAGCCCAAAAACATCTGAACTGGTTTAATGATTTCATAGATTTGGAAGAAGTGGACTATGAAGATGTGAAGATGAGGCTATTTACACAAAGCCTTGCGGGAGATGTGAGGAAGTGGTTAAGAGCCCTTCCAGTAGACAGTATCACAGATTTTGAAGCCTTTGAGACAAGCTTTTTTTCAAAATGGGGGGATAAGAAAAATCCCCTTCAGTTGTTGACCCAGTATAACAATATGAAGAGATTACCTGATGAGACGGTACATGAGTTTTTGTCCAGATTCATGAAGGTGTATAATGTTATTCTTGATGAAGTAAACCCCCCCCACAAGGCAGCTCAGCTCAAATATGTTGATTCTTTTGAAAGTGACTTTGCTTTATTATTAAGAGAATGAAGATCTACCACATTGGACGATGTGACGACTGATGATATAGAGGTAGAAGTGAAACTGATGGCTTTAGGGAAGATGAAAACCAATGCTGGTAGAGACACAAACAAATCTCAAGACAAAGCACAACCTTCAACATCTCAAGTTTCAGAGGAAAGATTCGAAGCGATGATGAGAAACATGGAGCAGATGATGGAAAGGATGGCCCTAGGAAATAGGCCTAACCCCAGAGAACAGGTTGATGGTCCACCCAGAAATCCGAGAAGACTAGCTATTCCACAGATTAGGCAAAGAAATCATGGAAATTAGGCCAATCAAACAGATCCAACGAATCTGGGAAACCAGGCAAATCAGGGAAACCAAGGGAATCAAGGGGAACAACAAATCAAGCCTCCCTTCCAAAATAATTATGTAAATGAGGGTTATGATGGATATTTCGAGGATAACATGAACTGTTGTGATGATAAATAGATAGATGTATTTTTGACCAAAGAAGAACATGACCAGTTCATGGATGCAAGTGAGATCTTTCTGCAAGATGAAGATGAAAGGGTATCAGTAGAAAAAGAAGATTATGAGACCGGATTACAAAACGTCATCATGCAATTCCAAAGGCAATATAACCTCCAAAATAAAAAAGTAACCCCAAACCCTCCAAAGGGTAATCCTCCAAAAGGAAACCCCTCCAAATAAGCTCATAATAATGTACCTTCTTCTAGTTAGACCAAAAAAGATTTTGTTGCAAAAGATTTAGTTGCAAAGGACTCCACTGTGAAAGATTTTGTTGGGAAGGATACTATGGAAAAGGGGAAACAGAAAGAAGAACCTCAGAAGAAAATATTTACAAGAAGAGAAATGGTCACCAAAGAAGTAGAAAAGACTCCATCATCTTTCGATTTCGAAAGTGAGATGGATAAGATAGAAATTTCAGTACCATTTAACGAATTGATCAAGAATAGCGAATACAGAAATCAGATCATCAAGATGCTTAAAATGGGACAGACCTCTGATACCCTAAACATACAAGATTATCACCCACCTATCCTATTTGGGCCAAGAGTAGAAGAAAGTGGTGAAAATGAAGAAGTCCCTCCTTTTTATGTCAGTTTGAAAATCCATGACATGATTCTACACAACGTTATGCTAGATTCTGGAGAATCACACAACCTGATGCCAAAAGTGGTCATGGATCAGTTAGGTCTCGAGGTCACAATACCTTACAAAGACATGTTCTCTTTCGATTCAATGAAGGTAAAATTCCTTGGCATGTTAAAAAACATGGTGGTTTCTTTGTCACAAATCCCAACAAAGAATATGGTGATGGACGTAGTGGTCGCTGATATCCCTCCAAAATTTGGTATGCTGTTGTCTAGATCATGGGTTGCAAAATTAAAAGGAACTCTCCAGATGGACATGTCTTATGATACTATTCCTGTCTTTGGTCAGGACAGAAGACTGTACATGGAGGTTTTGCTTAAATATATGGTCAGCAATAAATCACAGCCTAGCAATCATCCTATCTATTCAGTGGAGACTGAATTAGGATCTTCCATCTTTTTCAATGACCTGTTCTCCGAAGAAGAAGAAACATAAGTCATTTTAGCTGACAAAGATGAGATTAAGGGGAAAATGGAGGAACGTTCAGAGCAACAAGATGATGTGGAGGACCAGTTATGGAAGATGAATTTCGATGGAGCTACCTGTAGAGAAGGAGATGGAGCTAGTGTATGGATCAACCACCCCAAAGGAGACACAAAATTGTGTTCCTACAAACTTGTTTTTGAATGCACTAATAACATGGCCGAATATGAAGTGTTGATATTGGGATTGAAAGTTTTAGAAGAGCTAGGTGCCGAAAGAATTGATGTACATGGATATTTTGAGTTAATTATAAATCAAATCAAAGGCATCTACCAAGCAAAACAACCCAGATTGAGGGCTTATAGGAATTTGGTACTAGAACTCCTTGAGAAATTTGAAGAGTGCAATCTCTCGACAATTCCAAGAGAGAAGAATCATATTGTTGATGCTTTGGCCACTTTAGCAACAATTTTTAGAGTCCCAATTTTCCCTGAGAAAAGATACAAAGTGGAGGTAAAGTACAGGCCAACAATGGACAATATGAAGCACTGGCAGGTCTTCGAAAATGACAAGAAGATAGAAAGATTCCTCAAAATGGAGAACGAATTCAAGAATTTGAACATTGATGATGAATATTGCGATGATGAGGTAGATGCAACTGCTTTCATGAAAGAAGGATATTTTGACAATCAGATTGCTGGCAGAGATATCGTTCAACTAAAGAGTAATATCATCCCCAAGGGTCTGGTACCATTAGAGAAACTTTTTGATAACAACGACGTAGCCAGAAGTATGAAGATCACAGTAGATGAAGGGGACATGGAATATTGTAATATTGGGACTCCAGAGGATCCAAAGATCATGAAGCTGTCCAGGAAGCTCAACCCTGAAGTCAAAGAGAGGTATGTCAAATTAATGAAAGAATTCCCTGACATTTTTGCTTGGAGCTATGGTGATCTAAAAGTCTATGATACCAACATAATCCAGCATGTTATCCCAATTAAAGAAGATCAAAATCCATTCAAACATAAATTAAGAATAATAAACCCTTTGTTGTTACCATTGATATAAAAGGAAGTAAATAAATTGTTTGAAGCAAAAATCATAGTGTCCTTGAGGTTTTCCAAATGGGTGGAAAATCTGGTACTAGTTCGGAAAAAGAGTGGAGAAATTAGGTTGTGTGTAGACTTAAGGAATCTAAATAAGGTGTCTCTAAAGGACAACTATCCATTGCCTAAAATGGATTACATTCTACAGAAGGTAGTAGGCTCTCAAAGGATGTCAATGCTAGATGGTTTCTCTGGATATAATCAGATTATGGTGCACCCTGACGACCAGGAAAAGACTGCATTCACTACACCATGGGGAACGTTTAAGTATGAAAAAATGCCTTTTGGGCTTATGAATGCAGGGGCGACATTTCAAAGAGCCACAGATATAGATTTTTCTGACAAGAAAGATAAATTCATTGTTATCTACCTTGATGACATTACCATGTATTCTACCTCGGATGAAGAACACCTCAAGCATCTCAAAAGGGCGTTTTTAAAATGCAGGAAATTTGGCATATCACTGAATCCAAAAAAGTCAAATTTTTCCATGGAAGAAGGGAAGCTCTTAGGACACATCATTTCGAAGGAGGGGATAAAGGTAGACCCCAATAGGGTTGAAGGGATATTGAAAATCGACATACCTAGAAGCAAAATGGAGGTACAATATTTCTTGGGGAAAGTAAATTTTCTAAGGAGGTTTATCCCAAATTTAGCCGAAATCATAAAACACATCATCAACATGCTAAAAAACGGAAATGAAATAAAATGGATTCCTGAAGCAAGAAAGTCCTTTGAAGACATCAAGGTGGAATTGACAAAGGCTCATGTATTGGCCAACCCAAATTTTGAGAAAGATTTTGTATTGTTCTCATTCACATCATAACACATAATTGCAGGTGTATTACTCCAGAAAGAAGATCAAAGTTTCGAGAAACCCATAGCATACTATAGTAAAACATTGAGAGATTCTCCTTTAAAATATGATATCATGGAGAAGCAAGCGTATGCTTTGGTCAAAGCATTGAAAGAATTCAGGGTTTATATCATACACTCACATACCACAACTTATGTTCCCAACAACTCAGTGAAGGACATCTTAACACAACCCGATCCTGAAGGGAAGAGGGGAAAATGGATTGCAGTATTGTTAGAATACGATCTTGAAATCAAGCCCACGAAGTTGATCAAAGGACAGGGACTTGCTAGACTGATGGCACAAACAAACTGCGAACTCTTGGGAATAAAATTCATTGCAGATTTATGAGACCTTGCAGTAGAGGAAGAAAGGGCGACTCCACAAATATCTCAGAAGTTTCTCGACTCTACATGGTGTGTAGATATCATTTTTGTGTTGAAAAATCTGCAGGCTCCTCCTGAGTATAGTAAAACAAAGGCTAGATTTTTAAAACCTAGGGCAACGAAATTTTGTATAGCAAATGAATTGTTGTACTGGAAAGATCCAAGGGGAATTTTGTTGAGTTGTTTGACAAAAGATGAAGTAGAGAGAACCATCAAAGAGTTCCACAAAGGTGAATGCGAAGGTCGTCATTATTGGAAAACCATTGTGCACAAAATTTTGAGAGCTATTTTTCATTGGCCTGGCATTTTTCCTGATGTTTATAAAGAAGTTTCAAAGTGCCATGAATGTCAAATCTTCAATGGAAAAGGAAAATTGTAGTCTCTGCTGCTAAAACCCATTTCCGTAGAAGCTCCTTTCAGACAATGGGGCCTACATTTTATAGGGGATATACATCCACAGTCCTCGACTCAACACAAATGGATCCTGACTACAACATATTATTTTACTAAATGGATCGAGGTCATTCTTGCCAAACAAGCTACATATGATGTTATCATTTGGAAGACAATATCCTGTCTAGATTCGGATGCCCGATCAAGATTGTAACAGACAATGCGACGGCCTTTAAGTCTAAAAAATTGGAAAAATTCTGCAATGATTACAACATTAATCTTGGTCATTCCAAGTCATATTATCCTCAATGGAACGGATTGGTTGAGTCTTCGAATAAAAGCCTAGTCAGAATCATCAAAAAATTGTTGCAAGAGAACAAAAAGGCGTGGCACAAAAAACTCATTCATGTGTTGTGGGCTGACAGGATATCCCCTAAAAGAGCTATTGCCACATCTCCTTTCCAGATCGTTTATGGTACAGAGGCTATTTTTCCTACTACATTGGGATTGTCGGTGATGAAGTTGTTGCAGGAGAAAGAAGCAGAAACAAATGCCAGTCAGAGGAGAGATGATGAGCTCATCAGCGTGCAACAAACCAGAGAAAAGGCCTTTAATAACGCTCAGCTTCATCAAAACAAGATCAAAGAAGATTTCGATAGACATACCAAGGTAGATGACTTCAAACCAGGAGACTGGGTACTAAAATGGGACGCCAGAAACGAAGATAAAGGTAAACATGGGAAATTTGATAACCTATGGCTGGGTCCGTTCAAAGTCTTAGCTTACCGCGAGAGAAACGCCTATTTGTTGGAAGAAAGTAATGGAGAATTTGCCAGAGGAGGGCCTGTGAATGGTAGGTTCCTCAAGCATTACATTCTTTGAAAAATCATCACCCCACCATTCATTGTATATAATCGTTCTACTTTTTCCTTTTCGCATGAAAAATTGAAATAAAGGCAGCGTAGTTGAAGCCTGAGGTGAAGGCCCTGAGCTATGCTGAATATATTGTAAGTTTTCGAATAAATATTAGAATATTCAGGTCACATTGATAAGTTGCGGCCCAATGGGAAGGCACTTAGTCTACAGTTCTTTGCTACCTCGCAGGGAGGATAACATCCCTAGTAGGAGCCAATGTTATCACCATAACAATTTTCAAATGGTATCCAAGTGTTGGAATTTTAGCGAAAGGTTGTGTCGCCAAGGAGATATGATAATTTAGAGGACCAGGCTATATCTGGCGGCATATGGACAAATATGGCAAAAGTATGAAGGGCGAGACTCAGCAAACCGTCGATCCTGAAAACGACTCGGATCAACGACCAAAGCGCATATCGGGGATCGAAATAGCACGAAGGTCAAACAATCAAGGGTGGGCCGGGGAAAACCATCATGGTTTAAATCGTGGACGTGTGGCGCCCTATGAGACACATCGAGGCGAAAAACAGACATAGATGATTTTAGGGGCTAAATTTCGCAAATGGGCTAATTTTCCATGGTTTTTCCCAAAAACAAATTCACCAATTTCCATTTTTTCTAAAAACAATTCGCCCAAATTCCATAGAATAAAATTATTTTACCTTAAAAATAGCCAAAATTTTATAGAAAGTATATAAAATCCTTAGAAATTTGAATATTTTTACAAAACTATCGCCAAACATTTTACATTTTGCATATTAAGGACTAGTAATATTAGCCCATCTTTCTACATTTTAATATAAATTTCCATTCTTAAAATCATCCATGAAAGCGGTTCGCCTAAAACCGTCTTCTCCAACCCCCGATGCCAAAGTTGTTGGGTAAATGTGGACCGTAAATCTTAAAACAACCCGGATCAACAGTTGAAACCCATATCAACGATTGGAGTAGCGCGAAGATTAATGAATCAAGGTTGGGCCGGGGAAAACCATCATGGTTTAAATTGTGGATGCGTGGCGCCCTCAGAGGCACATTGGGGTGAAAAGTGGTTCGCCTAAAACCGTTTTCTCCAACCTCCCATGTAAATAGATACCTATAAAAGGGGGACCTCCCGACATTATTTTATGATAACTTGAAACATTCAAACGTTCAGGAACTTGGCGCAAAGCATCCATTTGAAATTCAAGCTCAGAACTGAACCAGAATCGTGTTTCTCTTTCCGCTTAATAGGTATTTTCTCCATGGTCGCTAATCCTGTTGTCTTATCTATAAATGAGCAAGACATCTCCTCCAAAGAAGAAACCCTAATTTATAGAGACTCCGACATTTTCGACACAAAGATAACAGTCTCGCCCGTTTCTGTGTCCAGATCAAATTTGTTGGACAATGTTGGAACCCGCCTACCTTTCCTTCAAGCGACTCAAGCCTCCATCAGCCCTTATGTCATAGAAGTAGTCTTTCCTTTCCCTAAATTTGTAAGTTGGTGTGCAGAACGATATTCTCAGAAAGAAAGAGTCATTCTGAATAAATTAGGGTCAGAGGTTTTATGTGAAATAGACAGTCTGTCGATTTGGCACACCCTTAGTATACCCGAGTCTTTATCCACGATGTCAGAGCCCTTCGAGGAACAAAAAATGATCACAATTTATAGAGAATTCCCACTAGAAGTAAAAACCCGGTTTTTGCAAACCATTGTCAAGCTCGAGCACCATTCAGAGAGTCTGTCATTTCCTGTCGGCATAAGCGTCATGATCATCGAAGTCCAGTGAGATTGTTCTTTATTAAGTCAAATTTTAGGAATGGACAATGACAAGTTTGTGGTAGAAGTCATGTTAGGTTTCCTGTTGAATTTCTTTATGTTAGAGTCTGGTCAGTCAGTCAATGTCAGTTTTGACAAATTCATTGTTGACAATATGCATCAGTAGTTGGTAAATTTCAATTCATTAAGACATTTCAGATATTACACCCATTTGCTGAGGATGTTCCTGGAATCTAACAAAACTGAATTTCCCGAAACTGCATTCATTTCAACTGAATGTAAAAGGATCACCATGCTTATCTTCATAAATAGTATTATGTCCAGGGTGTACAGTCTTATCTTCGGTTTAGACTTGCCAAGGGTCCTGGAAGAAATGAAAATTTGTTTACAACCAAATCCAGAGAGCAGGATAGGTGACTGGATGTTGTTCATACAAGCCACAGTGATTTGGGTATATGGCTACCAAGAAGGACCTCATCTTTTACCAGTCTTTCTGACCCCCAGAATATTTTCTTTGGAGTTCATAAGACAGAGCATCATCTCAGAAAATGAGCACTTTTTAAAAGCACACAAGGCTTCTAATCTAAAATTTCCTTTCATAATAGGTCCCTTTGTGGTGAAGAACAAGTCCTATTTGCCTCAAATTCAATCCAAACTCAGTGAATTTGGGTTCACGCAGTTGCAAGGAAGAAAATACGACTTGCACCAGATCATATCAAAGAGGAGATTGGAAAGTAGACAAGGTCCCTATGAACACAAGCATGTTGAAGGATTTGATAAATTGGCCAATCTAGAAACCTGTGTATATATGGAGGTCACTATGCAACATGATCTAACAAAACAAACGGAACCAGCTTCCCAACAGAGCCCAACACAAAAACCTTCTCCTAGATTGATTGTCAAAGCTCCTAAATTGAGCGTCTATAATAATAGGAGCAGTTCAGAGGCCCTCAACGCCAGTAGCCAACAAGATATTCTCAAGAAAATGAAAATCACATCATCCTCTCAAATATTCGACCTGGAAGAAGAAGAACCCAAGGAGAAAATAGGCATGGAAATGGTAGAAGGTGTAACCAAGAATGAAGAAACAGGTACAGAAAACAAGACACAAACTGAAAGCAACACAAAGGTTTTTAGAAGCAGGAAACACATATTTAACCAGACACCTGGGGCAGTTTATCTGTCCAAGGAAGATTTAATGAACCAGTACGTTGTGAAGGGAAGTATGGCCAACAGTGAAATACAAGACCTTTTTCTTGAAGTGGAAAAGACTTCCCAGTTTAAAGCTTCCTTTCTCTCAGTCAGAGATGTGGAAAAGAAAACATTTAACATAGCAATGGTTGATGATGATAAGGTATTTGAGATCAAAATGAACTATGAAAATATTGGTGCCCTGACAAAGTAAAGCTCCACAGAAATATCAGTAATATGTTATATTTTGATTATCTGAGTCTGGGTCTGAGGGTCGCAAGATTGACAACACATGCACTCAAACTAGACGGAATATTGAAACAAGAAAATGCATCCAACAAAGCCTGGATGACACAGGTCAAAAGGCTAGAGTCTGAAGGTCCTCAAGGGGTGAAAGCTTCTCTGGATGAAAAGGATAAGATGATCCAAATCTTAAAGAAAAGGTTGAAAATGTCACCCATAGGCCATCCACAAACAATAGAACTGACTGCTTTGGAACAAGAGAAAGAGACATTCAGACAAGAGGCACTCAATTACAAAGCTAAAGTGTTGTAGTTGGAAAAGGAGAAAGAAAATTGGTCACAAGCACATGAAACAACATCAAATGTGGTTTTCTTTGTACCTACTAATACATAGGCTGGATCTAGCACTGAAAGGTTGGTCCAAGCTATGTCCCAGGTAAGCATCAAAACGTGAGAGATCAAAGGTCTCAACGAAGTTATAGAAAAGTTGAAACTAGAGATGAAGCTGAAAGATGAGAAGATGGCTCAACTTCATAGAGATAATCAAGATTTGCAAGAGAGAGTGAGCAAAATTAAAACTAGGCTAAAGGGAAAAACATTATTGCAAGGAGCCAAACATGTCATATGGGATGTTATTGCTGCAGAAGCTGCTAAATCTAGGGTTTACCTAAATTTTATAAACGACAAAGACAGTGTGGCTGCTACAACTCAGAGCAAGTGTGTTGTTGGTAATGAAGTGTTAGCCAAGAAACCCTCTAAATGGGACCAAAATGCTATTGACTTGCTAAATTATGTGCCAACTACTGATGTTCAAACTATCGGGGTAAAATACAAGACTGCATTGATCAGTTCAGCTAGGAAAATCATCACCAAGCATAACTTGCTCAGATCGGTCCAAAAAAAATCTTTGCAAATGGAGCACAACATACATGAATTTAAAGATGCATTTGAAAAATTGTTTATCAAAGGCCTCCCATCGTTTTGGAATGGCAGAGGTTCATTATACAATCAGGAAGATTACAATACTCTCCTCGTGCAATGCAGAATGGACCATTCTAAATTTGAAGCTATAGAAGAAATCCTGAAAGGCCCAAGGATGATGCTCGTGTTGAGAAACCCTAGACTTTTCTTCTTTGTGTCTTCGGTCTTGGGTACTTGTTTCTTCTAGTGGTTGTGGCTGTGTGCACTGCAAAATCCCAGTGCACCGTAAAATCCTCGTCCCTATAATGTTTGATCAAGGATTGAATGCTCCGTAAAGGACTGCATGCTTTCAACAATTGATAAATCAGAGTAGATTTTGGATGTCAGCCTGCACAAGTTTGTTGTGAAAACTCTGCAAAAGATCAACCGAATACCAATTGTGAAGAAACCCTAGACGTTGGTAGAGATATGCGTGGCCCTTCTATGGATGATCATCATGCCTTAGATTTTGGTAAAGTCTAGAAAAAAGAAAAAGGTTGGGGTTCTCCTGAATTTATACTTGACGTGTGCTCTATTTGGTTAACTCCATGATGTGTAGGCCTGTCTCTGGAGGATATTTCTAACACAATATGCGATTGTTCATTGCATACGAAATCGTGGCCCAAGGGACCCAACGCCGGATTTTAGGAGGATATGATCGCATGATCCGTCCCTTGGTTGTCCATCCTAAGAGACAAACAATGACTTGGGTCATGAATATAATGATGGACAATAATATGGCAAATGTACAACTAAATATGTCAAGTGTGAATGAACGAGGAGAAGAGTTGGTTGAAGAAAAGATGCAGAGCACTGTAGCGAATTCACATAATCTAGATGATTGTATGAAAAGCAACAAACCCTGTTCTATTAGCCAATCAGAGGATTCAAATATTTCAGTATGGAAATTAACTTTCCATTATACGAAATCAGTTGATCCATAGTTTATGGTATCGGGCATTTTAGAAGCCATTACAGAAGCAATAACCACGACTACGCTAATGCTTACATTGACTAGTTTACTGTACACAATCCTGTAGTAATTAACAACAAAGTGACATCGTTAAAGCCTTTTGATTTATGGTCACAGAGATGAAATTACTGGAGTATAGTCATGACTATAGCGTGAGCATGATAAATCCTTGGAAAATATTGACAACACTTACATGGGATTTAAATTCGTGGCATGTAGAGCTTGGCACAAAAGACGAAAATCGCACATGTCTTGTGAATGAGGGTTATAAATTTTCATTTCACCGTCAAAGAGTGTGGTCAATCATTTGTATTGATTGGATTGTGGCTAATATCACGATGTCATGGAGTGACATCATCAGAAATGGTGCTCAGAGACAGGTAGTCTCTAGGAGCAATATACCTCCCAGGATAGGACCATGCCAAATAGAAGAGACATTTTCAGTAACCATGAATGCAAGCTATGGTGATGGACCCTATGATGGAGGAAGACCCAGTATGAGACTCAAAGAGAGCAGTTATAGGAATCTTGATACATGAGTTGAGCCATGAGATGTTGAGGGAGCAAACATTGGAGCAGTTCCAATGTATGTAGAGGCACTCCGAGAGAGGAAGGCGGTACTACATACGGAGGGATCAGAGATTGAGTTACCTCCAGAGAAGGAGGAAGAGCTACCTTTAGTGTTGGGAGAATATACAAAGGAGGAGTCACCTCCAGCTCCAGAGGTAGCAGTTATTGAGACACTCTCAGTTCCAGATAGAGCAGTTGCAGAGGAAGCAATTGTAGAGAGAAAGTGGAGGAGTCAGTTCCACATAGAGAAGCCCCAGAGGAGGGCAGCTGCTTACAGAGTAGAGAAGTTACTCTCAACTCCAATGTTTAGCAGTTATAGAGTCCCAGAGGGAAATTCTACAGTGAATTCCAAATGTATCTATAAGATCAAACATACAGCTGACGGAAGCATTGAGAAGCACAAAGCAAGATTTGTTGCTAGAGGAATCTCTCAGGTGGAGGGAATAGATTATGAGGAGACATTTGCTCTTGTTGCTCGATACACTTCTATTCGAGCGATTATTTCCCTCACAACATCCATGGGTTGGAAACTACATCATATGGATGTGAAGACAACCTTTCTCAATGGGGAGATTGAGGAAGAAATATACATCGAGGAACCAAATGGTTTCATCATACATGAGAAGGAGTCTCATGTGTGTAGGTTGAAGAAGGCCCTGTATGGACTCAAGAAGGCACCTCGAGCTTGGTATGTGAGGCTTGATGGATACCTAATGAGTTTGGGCTTCAATAAAAGTGTTGTTGATCCCAACATGTACTACAAGACTGTTAACAGTGAGGCCCTGATTCTGGTCCTCTACGTTGATGATTTATTCCTCACCAGTACAGAGAGCCTTATTATTGAAAGCAAGTATGTGTTGGCCTCTGAGTTCGAGATGAAGGACTTTGGTATTATGCACTACTTCTTGGGACTAGAGGTGTGGCAAAGAACTAATTAGATCTTCCTAAGTCAGGGGAAGTACACAATTGCGATATTGAAAAAGTTTGGGATGCTAAATTGTAAACCCATGGCTACACCAATGGTGATGAATCTGAAGAAACTATGTGTGTCTTCTTCCGATTCCGACGAGATTGATTCAACCTCGTACAAACAACTGATTGGATCATTGATGTATCTGGTTAACACCAGACCGGATATTTTCTATGCAATGAGTGCACTTAGCCATCTTATGAGCCAACCAAGATAGACACACTAGATTGTTGTGAATCATGTGTTGAGATACTTGCGAGGCACAGTTAGACATGGTCTGAGATATACTTCCAGTATTGATATGATATGGCAGGAATATATTGACTCTGATTGGGCAGGGAGTGCAGTGGATAGAAAGAGCACCTTCAGGTGTTGCTTCACTTTGGGATCTTCCATGGTTTCCTGGTGTAGCAGGAAATGAACTTCTATGGCTTTGAGCACAACAGAATCAGAGTACATTGCATTAAGTATGATAGTCCTTGAAGTAGTGTGGATTCGCAAGCTCCTTGCAGATTTATCCGAACATTTGCTGGATTCCACCATTATTCATTATGGTAACCAAAGTTGTGTGAAGATCTCTAATAATCCGGTGTTTCATGACAAATCGAACCACATTGAGATCAAATACCATTATATATGAGACATGGTGCAGAGGAAGGAAGTATTGGCACAATACCTTCCTACATATGAGAAGGTTGTTGATGTTCTTACCAAACCAAGATGAAGTTCAAGTACTTTCGTGACAGACTTGGCGTGGCAGAGAATGCCTCCCTCGCTGAGAGGGAGTGTTGATGTTTGTAGCTTCCTGAGACATTCTCCAGATCGTACTACTCTGTGACTGAGTTGAGTTGATCCGTGATGACACTTATCCAAGAAGAGATAAGTGTGGTTAGGCTTATAACCCAACTTCCCATGTGGAGAGCACATGAGGACATGTCAAGGGAGTTGACCCTTGACGTCATACACTATGGGAGTTGACCCTAGTGTTTCTAGAGGGTGTAGCCTCTAGAAGTCCACATCGAGTGCCATGTGTGACAAACTTTCTTCAAATCATACTCCTCTATGAATTGAGTTGAGTTGATATGTGAGGATACTTATTCGAGAAGGAATAAGTACATTTGGGCTTATAGCCCATCGTCCCATGTGGAGAGAACATGAGGACATGTCAAGGGAGTTGTCCCTTGATGTCTCACACTATGGGGAGTTGACCCTAAGTGTTCCTAGAGGGAGTAGCCTCTAGAAGTCCACATGGGAGTGCCAGGTGTGACAAATCTTTTACTACTATGGTGGTTTTGTACCACTGGCGGAGACTGTGTGTCTCTGGAAAGTAGTTGTGTACTACTATGGAAAGATACCTCCCTAGCTAAGAGGGAGTGTTGATGTTTCAACATTAAGCATAACTTATCCTATTTTGGGCTGCAAATCAAGGGAGATAAGATACATTTATAACAAAGGTGCACTTGTGGTAAAAGGGCCCAGACGTAGTCCTTCCTTGATCATGACAAGGAATAATATGGACTCAAGGTGCTTGAAGTGCTTTCCATGTGTCAATTAGCATCAAGTCGACATTCACTCACAGGTGTGTGCCTGTGGTGAAAGATCCTGGTGTTTTCTTTGTCCTAGTCATGGTGACTTGACAAGGACTGATAAAAACAAAAGATGCTATATGATATTACATGTGGACTCAAAATGAGCCTAATTTTAGAGAGAGTTAATTGGCTCAGAGGGAGAGCCGCAGAAGGAGTTTCTCCTCAGTTCAGGTGGGAGAGAGATGTCTCCCAAGACTGACAGACAAGTGTCATGAAGTCTAGGGTGAAGTTTGTATAATTCAAAAGACAAGAGTGGCATGTTGAAAAATGTCTCCCTTGTTGAGAGGGAGTGTTGATGTTTGGACAACATTGGGAAGACATTCTCTAAAGATAATAATTAATAATATAATTATTATTGATTATTAACTATAATATATAATAAGTAAATAATAATAACAAATAATTATTGATTATTAACTATAATATATAATAAGTAAATAATAATAACAAATAATTATTGATTATTCAAGGGACACATCCTTTCATGGATGGTCACCTTATGTTCCCTATATATGGAACACTCATCATTGCAATAATATATCGATCATATTTCATATGAAGTAATCCAACAACGACTTGTACAAATTTCCCTTGAGCTGAGTCGTATGGCCCTCCCTTCCACTTACTGCAACTTCTGGAAAATTCGTTCCCCTTCTTGGCAGCCTAGATACACCGTCTCTAGCTCATATTTTGTCCTTGAAGATCTCTTGGGCTCTTACTCAGCCCCTTTCTCCTCTTGCTTGCCCCAAGTCGACCTCTTCTTAACCCTTCTTAGCCCCTCCTTGATTGGTTTGACTCAACCGGTCACTTGATCTCCCTTGAAGAGCCTCTCTCACTCAACTGGCTAACTTCTCTTGAGATAATGAGAAATGAGGCTTTCTTGGTGTATTATAACCCTAGCCTTTCTCTCATTCAATCCTAGCCCTTAGATACTCTCCTCAAGATCTAGATCTGATGGTGGGGACTTAATGAAGCATTGAGACAACTTAAGTCACATCCAATGGTTGTGACTTAATATCATGTTGACTTAAGTGATCCCCACCAACATTAAGTTTTCTAGACATAATGGGGGCCCCCTTTCACCCTACTAGACACCCCTAGTGTGAAGGTACCTGCCCAAGCTACAAACTCTAGCATTCCACATTTATCAATGGGATTCCTCCCCCTTTGCATCATTGCATCTTCTATTGTTGCACACCTTTTTTTCTCTTTGTCTTTATGTTCTTGTTTTCTAGTTTTTCTTGTACATGGCATTTCATTATTATCCCTCTATGGATTCCAATTACTTCCGTGGGGGCAATATGTAGTGTATGTATTTCTCATCACACACAAATCCTTAGTTGCTAAAAGGGTGTGTGATATTTCTAGGCACTTCTATGCACCAAACACTTGTTGATGACATAAGACCTCCCATTTTTCGTGAATCGTGATAGTTCATATGTGCTATTTAGCCTTCATTTTGTAGCGCCTTCTATAGGTATAAACATATGAGTGTGGTTTCCCCCTTTTTTATTTCTACTACCCAGGTGAGGCCTTAGAGCCTTGGTCAAGATCATTGTTTGGCCTTGACTAACCTTTGTGTGTTCTTCCATTGGACATTGTCTTCCTACTTGATTCAACCTTGGCATGCATACTTTATTCAACCTTGGCATGCATACTTTATTCAACCCCATGGTTAGTTATTCACACCTTAATTGGGAGGTCTTAAACCTTATCAGATCCATTTAATGGGTGCACATAAGGGTTTATTGAGTTAACTTTGACCTTCCCTTCCATGATTTTTTCGTTGCACCCAATACATGGGTTGTATGGACAGATCCATAGATGCCACTTATGTATCATCCTAACCCTTGCACCAAAAACCTCAAAAAGGGTGAAAACCCCACAATTTTCCTAGAGAACTAGCTCTTCACTGGTCAAACCCATGAATGATTACCCTTGATGTCAGGATTTTTCGCAATGGTTAGTTAGCATTTCCTTATCTATAAGTATACTTCATACCGTTAATTTGTTATGGGATTATATCTAACTCTCAAACGTATTGGTACTATGTCAAATTTATGTCACAAAGCTTCCTTATTAAGTTTTTGGTTTGCTTGGACCAATTATCTCCTCCAACTCTCTTCCAACAAAGGCTTTCCCTCATAGGTTTTTTTGTCTATTAGTTTGGCTTCTTTCTCTTACCATGTCAGTTGGTTTAGATCTAGGGTTTCTTCATATTAGGACTCCTTAGATCTTTTTTAATCACACTCCAAGAGACGTTATCGACACACTAGCTACAAAGATAACACCTCACAGTTGAGAGCACACTTGATGTGTCATATTTGGTAATATATTTTCATGTTAATTTTACAATAAATCTTGTGTTATATATACTGAAATATTTTTTCAAGAATATCTAACATTATGGAGTGTTGCAAGTGGGTCAACTTTTGGTGGGTATTATTCAATTGTTTCAAGTATTATAATCCCTGAGAAGCATTTATCATGTCTTCTCATTTCTCTTTGTTCATTTTCTTTTGTTTTTTTAACTATAGCACATAGTTTAATTAAGAGGTAAATTATATTTTTTTAAAATATAATTCAATTATAAACAAACACTTGCCTCAATTTACGCACTCTAATCACTTTTTCCATAAACTTAAATTTTGAAATGATAAACTAGTGGAATAAATCCATATGATCTCACACAAATTTTCTAACAAAATGATGTGGACTCTGGGTTAATAGAATATAATGTTGGATTAAACAAATATAGTTGGAATGGTTGGCATGGTATACTATAATTTTGTGCATGTCTCCCTATTATATAATAATTACTTTAATAAGTTAAAAACAACGATTTTGGCATGGCTTTTGATTACATTTATGCATTCAAATCAGGTCACATTATAATATCTGAGAGAAGATGAACGGTTGTTGCAAAAGGCTTCACATGGGGTTTATACCCCAAAAATGGATATGTCTTCTTATAAATAGAACTCAACTCATGCAAAGAGAGTCATGTTGGTGGCGGCGTGGTAAATTTTTAATGAAGGCCAAGATTTTTATGTGGTGTGTTATCTACAATAAAATTTCTATTTAGGAAAATATGACGAAACGTAGTATTGTCGATCCTTGTTGGTGTCCTCTATGCAAAAGAGATAATGAATCCAACACACATCTCTTCTTATTTTTCTCTTTCTCCAAACAAGTCTGGCTTGAATTATCATCCCTTCTAAATCAGACGGTAGCTTGGGATGGGCTCAGTATAGCATTGACTTGGCAATCGTGGCTACAGACTCCTACCTACAAAAGTATTAAAGTTTTTTCCCTCACTGTATGTTGGGGCATCTTGTTGGCCCACAACAAAGCCATCTTCCAGGACTCACCTTCCCTTCCAGAACTTGTAGTTGCTTAGGGTATTTCTATTCTCTCCCACTTCCCTCAAGAAAAAGACCTCCCAACCATCCGCATTATTCAGCATGAGCATATCGACCGTTCCCGACCCTGGCTTGCTTTGATGGCACCTCCCAGATTGAAATTCAACATTATGGAGGGGGTGCGGTCCTATTTCTTTCGGTCGTTCACTCCTTCAAACTTAAAATGGGGCTAGGACGGGGCACCAACAACTATGCCGAACTCATGGATTTAAAACCTCTGCTTCAATTCGTCGGGGAAAAGGGGGTCCGATCCATTCAATTGTTTGGAGATTCCTTAAATGTTATAAATTGGTCACGAAAAATTCAAATTTGCCACAATATTTTTTTGATGCCTATTTTGGAGGAGATAATCAGGTTTTTGGATTTATTTGACTCTTCTTCACTCAAACGTTTCTACAGGGAACAAAACCAACTAGCATATACATTATCAAAAGCATGGACTCTTCTTCCCTTTGGGGAATGGCACATTACTGAAGCAGTGGGAGAAAAGGTTTTTTATTATTACCACATGCCTTTCATTGAGGTTATGGCCCTCCCATAATCACAACAAGCTGAATCATCATCTCTATCATCTTCTTCCAAGTTTTTCTCATTTTGTTCCTTATATATATGATGTTCGGTCATATTCCCAAATTATATATCAGAGATTTGTCTCGGTTATTTCTCCTTGGACAAGTTTTCTGATGTTGTTTACCTTCTATGATTAGCTTATAGCAGATGTAATATCTTGATTGTCCTCTGTGGGACTAAGGGACTTCTATTATTGTGTTATTTCTATAAGCGACAACCTTGACCATCTGTTTCCACCAAAGACTATGCTTAAAAACACATACAAAATGTAATTTTGTATTTTCAGCTGAATACAATTAAAATTACGTTTTTTTTTCTATGAAAAAAAAGTTTAAAACAACGATATTCTTTTATGTCTTTACATATATTTTTAATCCCTGATTTTTTAGCACCATTATGAAGATTGTGAATTCATTTTTAATAGTAATTTATATAAAATTAGATTATATTTTATATGGAAGATCTCGTTACGGAAGAAAATTAGAAGAGTTGAGGTGAGGGAACGGAACTAGGGTTTCTGCAGGTTGTTTAGAGGGTTTCGAGAACCAGCACGATGGGAGGGAGCTCCTCCTACGGTGACACCCTAAGGGGTAACTCAGGTCACACGTCGCCCATTAAAGGCGTTGTTACCAGGGCTGAAACGCAAGTAGGGGACAACAATGGAACGGGAGGGACAGGGAATCCCGCGCAGCTCAGCGGCTTGGATAAGGGAGATTCGGAACCAACGGCAAAGGCACAGGTACGCAGATCTGGCCGTTGCTTGCCAAAAACTGAAAAAATACCAAGGTACGAGGTACCTTCTTCAAGAATTAGTCAATACATCCAGTATATGCAGGATCATGCGGTCATCGGCAAGTTTTTGGGGTTGTGCCCCTCGGAGAAGACACTGATCTGGTGGATCAACATCAGGTGGAAACCAAAAGGGCATGTGGAACTGAAGTTGGGCATGAAGGGCTTCTTTACAGCCATTTTTCACTGATATAGAAGATCGCAATAGACTCTTTGGAAACGGGCCTTACATTTTTAACTCTGCGGGTCTGTATCTCAGGTTTTGGATGGAAAAGTTCAACCCAGATACAGAGGATTTCACTCGTCCCCCACTTTGGATCAGGCTTTATTCTCTACCTCAAGAGTACTGGGACGAAGAAATCCTGTAAGGTATTGGCAATACCCTCGGTGCCTTTGTTAAAACCTCAAAGTTGACCAAACAAGATCGAAATACTTCTTATGCTGGCATCTGTGTTTACATGAATATATTGGAGTCGCTTCCAAAACCTATATGTTTGAGTTACCAAAATACAGAATGGATCCAGAATATTGAGTACGAGCATCTCCCTTTGAGTTGTCGCAAATGACATGAGCATGGGAATCTATGAAGCTTTAGCCAATATTAACAAATTCAATCGAATTTAAGTGTTGATTTGAGCAATTTTAACCCAAAACAGACATCCTTTCGAATGTCTTGATGAAATTATGACAGCGATATATTCCATTTTTCTGAAAATACAATAGGTTTCCTCTTTAGAATTTGGGTTTATCTTAGTGCCCGAGACAAATTCAAGGATTTTTTGTTTTTAGGTTAACAAATTTGCACTTATTGTAGGTGAAATAGAACAATTTTGATGAATTGGTGGAAGATGTGTACAATCATCATAGCAAGTGTTAAGAGGTCGTTGAACCTATATCGGAGCCCAACAATACCTAAATATTATATTTCTATTATGTTGGAACTCATGAAATCTCAATTTTTTGGGCATGATACTACAACAGAAGGTTACAAGAGTCTATATCAAAACCAAAATCAATGGGGGGCTGGGGCTTTAGGCACTTGCCTTTCTTTTACAGGGCGCTCTTGGCCAACACTTTCTGGAGAATTCTTATGAAACTCGGCCTCTGGAGCTTGGTAATCAAAGCAAAGTACTTTCCATCTCTTCCAGTGCACATCTGGATTAGATCGGCGTCGGATCGTCCCACCAGAGGCTCTATAATTTGGAAACACCTCTCATTGACCCTGCCGATTATACTCCATTGGATTTCATGGAACTCGAGCAATGGACATCTGATATAAGTGGGCAGAGACTACATTTTAGGCCTGGGTAGACACGCCCTGCTCTCATCTTTTCTGTTGGCGCACTTACATAGCAAAAATATATTTTTCCTACACCAAATCATTTCTCCGTCCAATGGAGGACTTCTCGGCGACCACTGGCTCAGCGGCGAGGAACTACAACTGGATTTTGACTTATATAGCGAATGGATTGGATACACTCAGTCGCTGATGGACGCGGGCATCCGTTTACAAGACAGACCAGATGTCCTTCTATGGACTGGAGGGGACCAGTCGGGCTCCCTCACGGCAAAAAACGTATATCTTGCGCTTGCAAGTTTTTACTGGTCACAAGACAATTCTAATCGGTGCCATCAGATTTGGAAGGCTGATTGCCCAGTCAAACTAAAGCTCTTCTTCTGGTTACTAATCGAGAATAGAATTCTGGTGTGGACGAACCTACAGGCCCGTCGCTGGGAGGGGCCTAGTCGCTGCTACCTCTGCCAACAACAGAGCGAGACCATTCCACACTTATTCATCACTTGCCCATTCATTCGAGCAGTGTGGCAGATTCTCGATCCATTGCTTCTGTTCTACTCAACGTGGTCGGGTTCCCGTGTACTCGAATGTTTTCAGCGTTGGATCAGTGTCAACAAAAAACTTACTCTGTTGCCAGTCTACCTCATTTGGCAGGTCTGGAAGTCTAGGAACTCTGCTCTCTTCGATGGGAAGTCTCCTTCTGTGCAATATGTGGCTAACACCATTTTAATTAAGGTAGATCTACAACAAACACAACCATCAATTATACCACAGCGTCGACTCCATTTTTCTTTTCCTCTTGACAGGGCTGTCGCTTGGTTTGATGGAGCCTCTCAACAAAACGGATCTCTCTATGGAGCGGGAGGTAAAATTGCGCTTAACACTCACACGTGCTATCGCTGGATTATAAACTGTGGAAATGGATCAAACATGAAGGCTGAACTGATGGGGGCTTGGGCGTCTCTCAACCTGGCAAGACGACTGCACATTGACGAGCTTCTTCTCCTGGGCGACTCCAAAATTATTGTTGACTCGCTGAAGGGACAAGCTGACTTCAAGGTGGTGGCTCTCGAAAGTTGGAAAGAGAGAACCAAAGAAACATCTCACTGTTTTAGAAAACTCTTCGTCACTCACATCTTTAGAGAGGAAAACAGTGACGCTGATACACTCTCTAAAAAAACTTTGTATTTGTCCCCGGGTCATTTTTGCTTTACAAAGTGGGAGGATGGTAATGAAGGGCCCACCATCAAAATCAATTTGTGATTTCTGCCTCTTTGGGTTGGCTCTTGCTGCCTATCTTTTGACCAGATAGCTGATCCCCTAGTGGATTTGTGGCTTTGGTTTTGTTGGATTTGTCGATTATTTATCGATCCACCAGTTGTGTTCATCATTGCGACTCTTTTTGCGGAGAAAGTCTTTGTATATATTTATATCCTTTTGAATAAAAAGAGTATTTTTTCTTGTGGAAAAAAAGGTTAGAGGAGAATGTTTGACTTGAAGTGATGCTTTAAGCACCTCAAAAGTTTAAGGTTTTTTTGCTAGTTTTCTCAATCTTAACACACTTTTGAGATTTGAAAGGGCCACATCTTTGTCATGCAAATGCAAATTCAAATTTCAAATTCTGTTTGAGGTGAAAATATTTTTGCAAGTGAATAGTATTTTTTGAGTTCTATTCAAATTTGCATTATGTTCTATTTTTGGATCTTGAAGATCATGGATGAAAGTGTCCCAATTTTTTTTTGGGAAAATGATATGCTAATTGGAGAGCTTATCTCATTGAAAATACAAGGTCTGTGACCTTTATAGACTAGTCAAAGAAGAGAGAAAGAATTCACGAATGGAAAAGAGAATGAAGCATGGATGAGGAAGTGTGAAAGGGCATCTATCATAATAGGTAAGGTTTAAAGCCAACTCTTTAAGATAAATTTATTGATGAAGAATTTTAAGTAATTGTATAGAAATACCTAGAAAAACAATATAATAATATGGACAATAATACATTCTATCAATGGGAGAGTAAATTGAAAACATTTTATTCACAAGACTAATATTCAAGACAACTTAAGAAATGTAGGGAAATTTTTCAGAGAAATTCAAGATAACTTAAGAAATGTAGGGAAAATTTTCAGAAGATTAATTTGAGCATTGTTTTCATCATTGATTGTAAGTTGCTTGACATTTATGAACTGTTTATTCAAATTAGAAAGAGATCTTATGATATGAATAAAAAGTCCCATGAACTTGATCTTCATGACTTTAAAAAGAAGATAGGTTGATTTATGAAGGAAAGATTAAAAACAATAATGTATATGTAGCTAGATGCAAGCTCCAATCTATGAATTTATTTTTATAGTCCAAGAAGGGACTCTAAGCCCCACATTGGAGGTTTTAGAAAAGAGGTTTTAGAAAAGACTACATGAATGTTAGGAATCCTCGCCGGAATCAAAAGCATGATGGTAACTGTAGTAAAAATTATTATGCAAGTGAATAACAAAAGAAAAAGAAACTTATTTTACTATTACTAAAAATGAGGAAGTTAGATGACAAAAGAGGATTGAAAATTCCAAGAAAAATAAAGAAGACCAAAGCCAAGAAGGTTAAAAGCAGCAACGAGGGGGAGCCTTTCTTGCCCATTCTTATCCCCCGGTTGACGAGGATTGTTCAATTACTTCATGTATGAATAATATCTTTTTTTATGAGCACAAGGAACATGTAAAAGATGAAGATTTTGTTAACGAACCTATTAAAAACAATTGTAATGATACCAAACCTTTGATTGCTTCAACAAATGCATTGAGTAGATAATGGTGCATCCTTTCATATGATAGGAGGAAAATCATTATATGGGTTATGTAATGAGGGTGAAAACTTAGAACGGAGATGTACCATTAGAAAGGACATGCATATTCAAGTTCATGGTACATGTACAACCAAAGTTGATAATGGGGTTTTTGACAATGTCTTGCAAGTATGTCTTGCAAGTATATAGTATGAGAGGAAACTTACATCTTGTTTGCATATGTGAACAAAGTGGATATAAACTTATATTTTGGCCTAATAACTTTGTCATAAAAAATATTGGAGATCACTATAAGATAGGTGCTTCAAGTAAAGTTGATCATGATGTAGGTTTACATAACTTGGTTTTTCCCTAACCAATTCCATTCCATATTATGATTTTGTTGCTCAATTTTATGATAATAGTTGATTATGGCATGTAAGATTAGGGCAGAAAATTGCAACTCATGTGGAGGTTAAATGTGGTAAGAAGTTTTCCTAGTATTTCAACCTCTAAAGGTGTGCTTGAAGAATTTGTGCTAGGAAATCATCACATGAATGAATTTGGAGAAGGAAAAACATGAAGAACATAACACCTATTAAAGCTAGTCCAATAATTACAACACCCATACAAGATATTGGAGACTATCCTCTTTTTCCAATTCCATTGACTTTGAGAAGTTGGAGTTGCATAAAATATTTGAACCACTCTTGTCATTGCCAACCACACTGAAAAAAATATAAAATGAGCACGAGGTAGAAATTCCATGTTTGAATTAACCCATATCCTCCCATTGGAACTTCAACTATGGTTTGAGATACCACTCATCTTCACCAAGCACATTAGTCAAATTGTTTTATTATCAAAAGAGGAGATTCGATGAACAAACAACATAGATCCTTGCAGAAGGTTTGGTTATCGAATCACTCCTCGATGGTATGTTTCAAGTTTCGATAGAAAATGGATGCTAAATTCTAACTCATGTTTCAGGTAGGATTTGACATCATCAATGAGAAGGTTTGGCACCTCGACATTGGCCCTTCACCACCTAGGGTGGTAGTCTATTCCAAGGGTTGGGTTGTTAGCCCATTAAAGGGGTACATGAGTTAGGTTTAGAACATCATGAGACACTTCAGTGCATATCCAAAGCATGTGTTAGAGCATTGAGAGAACTTTCCCTAGTACAAGAGGATTGTGAAGGACACATCTCTAATGTAGTGACACTTTCAAACCAATGAAGAATCCAAAACCAAAGAACCTAGGTATTTGATAACCTTTATGGATGATTGCATAAGAAAGGCATGGGTCTATTTCCTTAAACATAAGAGTGAAATCTTTGAAATATTTAAAGAGTTCAAAGCTTTGGTTGAGACAGAAAGTGGAAATAGGATAAAGTGTTTAAGGAGTGTTAATGGAAGTGAATAAACCATGAAGGATTTTGAAAATTATTATGCTAAATATAAGATAAGGATTTAAATAATTGTTCCACAAAAAATGGGGTAGTTGAAAGAATGAATAAGGCCTTATTGGAAATGATTATGCATGTTTTGCATTCAAAGGATTTGAAGTACAAATTTTATGAGTGAAAACCAAACCTTTACATTGAATCTTAGAT
>ML815905.1:75463-97367 GCA_009831015.1 Picea engelmannii | reverse complement strand
TTTCTCAGGAATAGTTTATTTACTAGGGACTTAGACTGATACAACTTCCCCAACTTATCCCATAAATCCTTGGTTGTAGCTTCCTCTGACACATTCAGTAATATTGAATCTGAGAGACACAGTCAGATTGTTCTCTTTGCCTTCCATTCCAACTTTTTCCAGTCATTTGTTGAAGTTCTTGTAGGTACAGTACTTGGATCTACCGTGATCCATTGATCTCTTTCCACCAACAGATCTTCCATCTTGATCTCTCACAGCTCAAACTTTTCCCATTAAACTTCTCGATCTCCATTTTCGAATTTCTTGTCATTTCTTTTCACCTAAAAAATCAATACCACATATCTCCCACTGTAACAAGGCTTATCACAGTCCCGAGCCAAACCCTTGACCACAAAGTCGTCCCCCTAAAGCCAACAAAGCTATGATACCAAATGTAGATTATAACCTTGTACAATATTTACTGCAAAAAAAAATTCCAGTAAAAGAACAGAAAAGATATAATGGAAAATAAAAACATTACACAGATTTTTCCCTTGGAAACCCAAACTGCGAAAACCAACATATTCTATATTCATTCATTGTGATACATTGTTTACAATACAACATACATATAGGAGCTAGTGCCATCCAAAACCCTAACCCAATGACTTGGATTAGTCAACAACCCTAATTCCTTAACCAAAAATAGAAAACCATCGGCAAAAACCATGTGCCGAAAAACAACTCAACAATGGACACGAAAATCAAGGTAACACAAAAAATGAGGCAAAAATGTCACACATTTCTCGAGGAAAAAAAAATTTCGTGCAAAGAATATAACACATACCCAACATTTGGGTGGTGGTTTCCTTCAGAAATCCATAAAACATAAAAGAGGTTGACTTCCTCTGCTGGAAATTGTTCTCAACATCAAATCATAACATAATGAGGAATTAGGTCCAATTCCTCCTTTTATATCTTTCCTAATCTAATTCTTCATTGACATCACTTAAGCTAGGTGTTTTTCCTCCTAAGTTGAGTGATTAATTAATTAAGTCCCCCCTCAACGCCTTTTTTCTTCTATTTCTCCGTTGACTTAGGCTTAACTGACTTTTCCTATTCTTTTTGGATTAATTCATCGTTTAGCCATCTATTCATCCTTATTTCTCCCCTTGTTCCCTGTTTGTGCCTGACTATAGTCTACAAGAACAGATAGACTACTAAGTCACTCCCTGTTATCCTATTCTTGGGAATGGGACATCACAAAGGTGACGCAGGGAAAAAGGCATAATGTCCAAGCATATATCATGAAATCTAGAGCAATCTAAGATACAACGTACTCAAATGGCTTAAATATTGAAATGATGCTTACCATAACACTGACTTGTACCTCATGGATCAAGTCCCACTTCCTTTCGGAAGCCAACTGATGTGGTGGATTCCATCTATAAATCTGCGACCATCCATGGTGGTGAGGAGGGTCTCCATTTGTGCAAAAGGATATTGTTGGTCATGCAGTCTCTTGGCACTCCATATCTGCAACCTGAGGGCCTCGAGACATAATCTCCTTAGTTATCCACAAAATGGGGATAACAACTACTTCACCAGATGGGTGGAAGCCATCCCAACAAATAAAGCAATAGAAGAGGTTGTGTTGAAGTTCCTTGAGGAAACAATTGTCACTAGATTCAACGTTCCTGCCAAGATAACCACAAATAACGCCAAACATTTTAGCTCAATGGAACTCAATGAGTTATGTTTTAAGTATGGAATCATTTTGTCACACTCCTCAAATTATTATCCTCAAGGAAATGGATAATCGGAATCCAACAACAAAAACATCATGAATATTGTAAAGAAAATTGTTGGGGAAAACAAGAAAAGTTGGGATAGCAAGATTAAGTATGCCTTGTGGGAAGACCACACAACTACTAAGACCTCTACCGAGAAAACCCCTTTCGAATTAGTTTACGGATTAGAGGCATGCCTACCTATAAACCTCCATATTCCAACACTGAAAATAGCCCTACAATTTTCCATGGATAAAGAAGCATTGTAGGGGCGAATTGACCAACTTGTGGAACTGGATGAAACTCAGAGAATGGATTTTGATCAAATGGAAAAGAACCAAGAAAAGGTAAAAGGGACTTTTGATAGTAGAGTAAGGAAAAGATATTTCAAGAAGGGGGAACATGTATTAATGTGGGATAAGAGGAGAGAAAACCATGGAATGCACCAAAAGTTTGCCAGTCTTTGGTTGGGGCCCTACAAGATAGAGGAAATATCTAGGCCAGACTCTTTATTTCTCCATGACAAAAGGGAGGAGGATGTCATTATCGATAAATGGATCCCTCCTCAAACATTATTTGCAAGGTGGCACTTGAATTCTTCAGGGCCCATGCCCCAGGTAAGTAGGTAGGTCATCTTGCTTTCCTTGTATTTTCATCTTGATTTCTCATGGTATTTTAGCTTCATTTCATTTTTCATTTTTCTCTACTTGCATGTTTCTTTCATCATATTACATGTTTAGTTTAGAAATTTTTCGAAAATTGAACAATTTAATTTTCTAGATTACTTATCATTTTTGTCTTTTGATATATATGGACAAAGGGTGATAGAAGCACCCTGTATTTTAAAGTTTTATGTTTCAGTGTAGGCACAGGTCAACCAGGAGATGTTGCAGTACTCATGCACTCTACGGTGAGTACATGTCCCCAAGTAGGAGCCATATGTTATCCCCAACTCCTAGGGATAACTAAGGAGATGATGTATCGAGACCCTTAGGTTGCAGACATGGAGTACCGAGAGACAGCTTGAAAAACAGTGTCCAACTACACAAACAGAGACCCACCTCACTACCACAGTTACAAGTTCATCATGAGGGTATCCACCACATCAGCTAGCCTCCGGAAGACATTGGGTCTTGTTCCATGAGCTACAAGTCAGGTATTATGGTGAGTATCATTTCAATATTTGAGGCATTTGAGTTCGTTGCATTTTAAACTACTTTTGATTATGTAATGTCTACTTGGAAATTATCCTCTTTGCCCTGTTTCACTTTGGTGGTTGACATTGTGCACTAGTAAGTGGGTCACCCTTAGGGATAGGTGTGCCACTAGGAGGTCCTATTGATAGATCATCATGTCATTCCTGACCATACTTGTCACTTTCCACACTTCATCCCCTCATCTCCTTACCTTTTGGGATTTTTGAGTGTACTAACCCAAGAAGAGATTACCCCTCATTTCATGGGAAGTAGGAGCTGAAGGCCCATAGGCTTATAGCTGGAAAAAGATAAAATCCAATCATGAACCTTCTAGATGATTTCCCATGGATCACGAGGACAATGAAATGTCTCTCATAAGAAACTGATGGGACCCGTAAAAAATAACTAATGAAAAATGCCAACCAAGGTGGAGCATGTGTGGACATTATTTCTCATTCTTAGGTAGAATCCCCACACATGAATTCAACTTGGGGAAGCATCATGTGACCAAGTTAGAGTCAAGGTGGGCATTTTTTTTCATGCTTAGGTAGAAGCACCACCTTGGTTTCAACTTGGAAACATCTTAAAAATAATAAAAGACAATAAATGGGCTTGGAAAAAGGTTACATTGAAAACAAAGGTGCAACATACCCTCTACAAAGGCACCCGTAAATGAGATACTACGGTCCCTTATATTTCATGAAATACATTCCCAAGAGTCTTACCCCCATCCATTTCACATTTTCCACATCACCTATAAAGGGATCCACTTAGGAAACACTCCTAAACTTGAGGTACGATTCACCCAATAGGTCGCTTTATCAACCCTCCCATACCTAAATTTGGAAAATTGAATAGGGTCTTTGAGCACTTGTTTATTTTGATGAGGTAGTTTGGATGTACATGCTTAGATGGATCTTTTATTGATTTGGTTGACTTATCATGATGCATTTGACTTGAGATCCTTGGAGGGAGTATTCATTGTCTTTGCAGGACCTGGTTAGTGGATAGATTTGAAAGAAAAAGCCTATCTTAGGCTTCCTTGGGGCTTGAATCCCATAAGGTTGGGTTCCACAGGCCACACAACGGACGACGATGACAACCTTTAGAGGCTCGAGGAGACATCTTGGAGGACCTAACCTAGCCCTTTTCTATCCTGATGATTTTCTCTTGAGGCTAAAACGTCACTTTTGAGGAGGTTGATGTCACCCTAGGGCTAGGGGTGGGGTGGTGGTGTTGGTTGACTTGACACTTGGCACATTTCGATGGATGAGGGGTTGACTTGGAGGAGAAATTCCTAGTGCATGAGAGGGAGGCCCTAGAGGGCACAACGACTTTCACTTTCCACTCCAATGACTTGCAAAAGTGCCAAAACATCACCCTAGAAGAGGGATGACGTCACTTTAGGGTTTCTATTGTGCATTTTAAAAGTTAATTTTAATTTTATATTGTAATGGGGAAAAGTAAGGGTTGTTGTCCCCTTAGTTTTTGATTTACCCTAAAATTAAGTGGACAAACATTTGTAGTAGGATTTGTATAAATAGAGATCACTTCTATCTCATTTACATCATAGATCTCCCATTGTGAGAATACTAGTGGCTAAACTTTGCACCCTAGTTGGGAAATTTGGTATCTCCCTCTTGTGAAAATGATTTTTGGTGATATCTCTTGGTGGATGATTGAGCTAAGGTGGTGCGCACCTATTGGAGACTTCTTGTCTTGCTTATAAATTGTAATTTTCTTGGTGAATTAGGGTTTGTTCTTGCATATCTCTTGGAATTGGTAAGGAAAATCTGCAATTGTTAGTTATTCTTGCTTCTTTCATGATTATTGTTGTTTGAAACCCTAGGAAGAGTATGAGTGCATACACCCACCATTAAGCTTCATCTCATTTGCTAGTTTACAAGTCTTTTATTGCAAGGTTGCTAGGAGGAGTACAAGGGTGTACACCCTCCTGTTTTACCTTGGTTTGATTTGCATACCCTAGGGAGTAAGAGGGTTTACACCCCTAAGTATTTTTTTAATCTAACTCATTCTTTCAAGACACCATTCACCCAATTTTAAAGGCACTAATCTGAAGTTTTCATTGCAGAAATAAATTGTTTGTTTTGGTAAACGTGATTTAGCAAGATATTGTTATTGTTCAAGTTGGAATCTATTATTTATGCTTTGAGGTTGCTAAAGCCTCTACAACATCTTTATCTACTTGGTCTTCTTGGAGATATAACTAAAAAAAATCTACATCCATTAGGGTTGCAGCAAATACTCTCTTACTTCGATTATAACTTGTATTTCAACCGTCAAAATTTGCTAGAAAGTTACCATAATAATCTACTTGTCATTTAGCATCTTTTGGGGTGGTTTACTTGTACCTTTTGGTGGTTAGAATTTTTTGTTGTAGGAATATTTTTCTACAGCCATAAGGCTAATAATATATCTCTACAATACTTGTTTACAACAACCTTGTTTTGTTGCTAAAATCTTATGCTTTCATACTTGAGTTATACTAGTACTTGCTAGCTTATCTCTTGCATCATTTGCTATACTTTTAGCATCTCATTTAGCAAATTTAACTATCGTTTATTTGTTGATATATATTCATGTTAAATGTTGCAAATAGGGACAATAAGATAAACTTGCTTTTCCATTGGAATATTGGTCTCGTATCTTGTATTTTTCTTGTGTCTTGAGTAGGTACAACCACTCCTAGCAAGTACTCAATGACTTGGAAACCTTAAACCACTCTCGAGACTTGTTACCATACCATATTCCACCTAGCATCTTGACCTATAGGAGCATCACTTCCATATTTTTAATTTTCCTCCAAATCCCTCTAAGGTCATTCATGACTCCTCCCTTTTGTTGGATTCTTCCTTCACTAAAGAAAGGGGAGGGTTCATCTGAGGTGAAAGTGGGTAAACGTTCCCACTTTTATTGCCATCCAGTGGATTGGTTCAGGCTTTCTACAGTCTGCGCGATAACATAACCTATTTTTTTTTGTTAGTTTGTCTGTGACATGTGGGACTAACCTGCGGCTAATAAATCGTGACTCAGGGGCATATAAGCCATCAAAATCACCTGGGGATCGCACTCATCCTGAGCCACACCAACCCTTAACATGGCTGGATTTTTTGTCCCCGCAGATTTCGAACCGGTGACTTTAACATCACGGAGTGCCTTAACAACACACTCTGTCACTGACTACCCTACACCTCGGGGACACAATAACATAATCTATTACAATAAGACTCCATAACCCATTCTACCAGGCACTAGTTTAAATTTTCATTGGAAAAATAAAATTGTCTGCATTGGGATACCTGATTTAGAGAGATTTTGAAATTGTTTAGGTCTTCTTGGGCCAACAAGGCATCTTTTTTAGCCTAATATCTCTCTTGTTATCATCAACTAAAAGATACAACCATTAGGGATATATCTAATTCCTCTATATCTTTAAATTCAACTTTCATTTCAACCATGGAAATTTGCTTGTAAGCCATTATTATCATTCTACTACTTATTGGTGAACTTTTTGTCGGATTACTTTCTTATTTTCGTGGTTGAAACTTGATTCTATAGAAAATATTTGCTACAACCATTTGGATATTACAAATACGCTCTAAAAACATCACATAACAACCCTCTAACACCATAAAAGCTTGTGCTAAATTATTGGGAACTATTTTACATGTCTAGTGCTTCATTTCTCAATAAATGTTTGATGCTTTTAATGGTTAAATCTGCATTAATTAAATTTTATCCTCACTGATATATACATTTGTTTACCATTGTAGTTTGGGACAACAAGCTTCACTTGCTTGTGCACTTAATCTTTGAGCTTGTATACTTGTCTTTTCTTATGTCTCGGGCAAGTACAACTATCTTCCGCAGGTACTCAAGCACTTGGAAACAATTGACCATATCCAAGACTTGTTTCCAAGCCACATTCCACTTAGTAGTTTGACCTATAGGGGCATCATCTTCCATAACTTCATTTTCCATATCGTTTCCCCCTAGGGTCACCCGGGATTTCCCCCTTGTGTAGGATTTCTCCTTCACTAAAGTTAGGGGAGCGTTTATCTAAGGTGACAGTGGGTAGTCTCTCTCATATTTCTCGCCATCTTGTTGATTGGATCGGGTTTTCCCCAACCTACAATTTTTGCGACAACATGTCATATTCATCGGTTTATAAAGGTTTCTAGACCAAGGATGATCCATTAGAGTAAGAGGAAGGTTTCATTTCCAAAAGGTTTTAGAAATAGGTGAATTATGAGGAGGACTTCGTCGATAAAATTGAGAAGGTTTGAACCTCCCCTTGGGGAAAGTCTTTTGAAAACAGGGGTTCCTTGGTTGTGGAGTCACCAAAAGAAGTTTTTGAAAAGCTCATAAAAAATCAAGAAGGAAATTCCCTCAAATGGAGTCGTTAAGCGAGCTAGATATAAAGGCTTTGGGGTAGACTTGTCAAATGTCGTTATGGGATCAAAAAGGATTCAAAATCCTCTCTGAAAATGATGCCAAAAATTTTATAGCACAAAGTGTCATTGGGGAAAATCCAACCGCAAGCAACAAATGTGAGACACCACTGGGAGTAAGAACCATTGTCACCTTAGCAATTACTCCCCTCGTTTTAATGATGGATGATTCCACCACAAGGGAGGCTTCCTAGGTGATATTAGGGGAATGGAGGTAGCAAGACAAGGGTTTAGAAAGGGTCCCTCCTTTGGTCACTAGATGAGAGAGATTAGGGTTTGAAGAGTGATGACTTTGGTGCAGGACAGAGAGAATTTGATCAACAACCTACAAAACTAATGTTAGAAACAATATCCCAAGACCAAAGATCATGAAAATAAACCCCCAAACACTAAGGGAAACAACAAGAAACCTTGTTGTCCCAAAATTTGCAACAAACTGTAAATTAAGAAGTAGATGTTCACATCTACTATAAATCGCTATCAAAATCAACATTAAATGATGGCAAATGAAAGCTTGTAAGCAATAGACAATATTCCAATGATTAAACCAAAATTGTGACGCTTGAATGGGCTGCTAAGTAAATGTTATCAGCAAGTTTATAACATCCCTAGATGGTTGTAGAAAACATTTTATACAACAACAATTTTCCACCACGGAAATTAGACAATAAAATTGTTAATTTATAGCCCTTAACAAGTAGATTGATTTGTAATATTCAAGCACGATTTTCTGTGGTGAAAAAAAGTAAGTAAAGAAGAGTAAGAGAGATTTTACTGCATCCCAAATGGTTGTAGCTAATTTGTTGTTACAACAGTAAGAAATACTCCAAAGAATCAAGAAGATTTAGCATGAAAAGATAGCTTAGAGTATGATTAATTTATCTAAAATTTAAAGATCACAAGAGAGCAATTTTCACGTTTCTCAATGCAAAACTTCACTTTCTCCAATGTAACTAGTGCCTTGTCTATTGGGTAATGGAGTCATAACATCAAAGATAATTTAAATGGCTAATGATGGAGGACTTAAACCTTGGACTTAAACCGTTATAAGCCAAGTCGTACCTCTAAAATTAGTCACCTAGCTTGCTAGTTGATGGGAAACTAGGTTTTTAGAACCTAGGGGGATAGACCATCCTAACCCCTAAGTTAAAACCCTAGCCAAAGAAGGGTTCAAGGAAATAGAAACTCATAACCCTCAAATCAATCATTGAATGACCTCCTTTCACAAAGAAAAATGGCTTGGAGGGGATAGACAATCCTAACCCTCCTAGGGTTTCTTCAAGCAAGAATAATCCAAGCAAGCTACAAAACAATAACCTTACACATCAACAAACCTACAATAAATATCACCCAAGAAGTAGCCTAGGTCACAACCATCCTCCACAAGTGAAAGAATCCATCTCCAAGTAAATCACATGAGTAATTCTTCCCAAATAGACAAGTCACATAACAAGAGAGAGTGTTGAAATTATGAGAGAGAGATAGTAATGTCTCAATGATCAATTATGAAAAAAAGAAGTGAGGCTTGCCTCTATTTATAGAGAGAAATCCAAGCTCACTTTAACCAATTTACAATTTAATCCACTAATTTAGGCTTAAATTCATGTTTTTACATTGACTTTTACCAAGATAATTTGATTTTTCCCACATATACTAAATAATGACCAAACATGATAAAATAAGTCTCCAAAATCTTCTTCAAGGGTGGTTGTTGTGTGAAAATGCCACCAAAGGCTAGGACATCAACTTCTTAGGTGCCACATCATCCCACTTGTCCACAGAATTGTGGGGTACATGTCCCACAACTCCACCAAGTGAAAACCCTAACTCAAATCAAGTCCTTTAGGCTTGATTTCATGCTCCAAGAGAGCAACGTTCTAGCATGGGAAGGTGACATCATGCTAGTCTCATCATCCAAGGAATCTTTCATGGGCTAATTGTTGATGATTGCAGCTTCATGAGACATTCTCCAGGTTGTTCTCCTCTGGACTGAGTTGAGACGATATGTGAGAATGCCCATGTGATGGGTGTGTCATAGTCCTCTAGACTAAGTTGAGATGACATGTGTGGTCTCTTATCATGCTCCTCTGGACTGATTTGAGATGACTTGAGATGGTCTCATGTCAAACTCCTATGGACTTAGTTGAGTCGACTTGAGATGGCTCTCCAGATAGTACTCCTATGGAATTAGTTGAGTTGATCTATTGAGAGTGATGTCCCTGTGGCTGAGCATAGGTGGACGTGTCCCTAGTGGAAGAGCACTAGAGGATATGTGAGATCCTTTCTATATTGTCTAAGAGTAAGATTATTGTGAAACCCTAATTTGTATTGTAAAGGGTACAAGTCAGCCCCACCATGTAAAGATAATTAATATTGTGTAAAGATTAATTATATTTCTGAGTTGTACAAGTCGGCCCTGTTGTGTCAATAGACACATCCATTTGATGTGCTAGGTCATGTATAAATAAGAGAGTTAGATCCCCATTGTGGATAACTAACTCACACTTGTTTCATTATCTCAACGCCTACTTGTAGGGATGAAGTGCACACTTCTCTTAGGCGCAATCTTTCTTGGTCATAGAGAACTCTCTTGTGTGCACTAGGGTTTGTGGTGAAAGAGTGATCTTCTCTTAACTCTATAGCAAAGGATTGTTGGGTTTTTCCCATGGTTGAGAAGGGTTTCCCAAGATAACTTATTTTGTTCTTGTGCATTGTTATTCTTCTTGTGATCTTGGTTACTGCAGCTACTGTATATTGTATTGATGCATTGTTTATGGTTTAAGTTCATGCTAAATTGAAATAAACTACATGTGCTTGAGCTAGGCATTAAAATTCAACATGGTATCAGAGTAGTGTTCCTAAAGAGCCATTGAAGATCTAGTTGTCACCTTCTTGCTGCAACTGCAAAAAAATGCCCCTTCCATTTTCCTTGTCAAACTAATTTTAGCACTTTCCCCTTTAACATTGGGCCTAATTTTTGCACAGGAAAGTATGGTCTAGACCAGCGCACCTCCTGCAACTCTCAGGTCAAAAATTGAAGGAGTTTTGATTTTCGGACCTAGGGTTTCTGCAGAATTTTGGTTTTAGGGTTTCTGCAGAACGTTGGAGTATTTTTGCAGCTTGTTGAGGTTCCTTTAACTCTCTAGGGTTTCTTGTGGGCAATCATAAGTCCAACAAACCCCCCAGAGACCTCCTCTTGAAAAAAATCTAGGGTTTCTAGCCTAGCCGTTAGGGTTTGTGAAGAACTGCAAGCCATGAGAAACAAAACTTTGGTGGAAGATAGGCTTGATGGAACAAGCAACTTCAGCTCCTAGAAGTCAAGATTGCACATCACTTTGGAAGAGGATGACCTATTGAGATTGATAGAAAAGAATCTACCAGCAACATCAACCGATGAAGAGAAGGATAAATGGAAGGAAGACGATGTCAAAGATAGGAAGATAATCATCTATTCATTAAGAGATCATATACTACCTCGCATCTCTACCTTGAAGATATCTTATGAAATGTATGATGCATTGAAGACGATGCTTGAGAGTAGCAACACTAACAAATCTCTCACATTGAAACACCAACTTCAAAATATTAAGATGGCGAACACTAACACCATTGCTACCTTCTTCATGAATATTTCAGATATCAGAGATCAAAGATCAGTTAGGTGCCATTAGAGAAACCATCACAGACAGAGAGCTTTTCATGATTACTCTCAATGCTCTTCCAAGACATTGGGAACCATTCATTCAAAGTAGCAGTGGAAGAGCATAATTACCTCAGTTTGATCATCTATGGGAAGACTGCACTCGGGAGGAAAACGGAATTATAGCCAAAGGTGTGAAAGACTCCCATCATGATGAAAATCAATCCCTTGCTTCTCATACAAAGAGAGGCAGAAGAAATAGAATAAGTTTTAGCAAAGCATTCAAAGACAATAAAACTTCAGCAGCTTCAGGTCATGAACACAAAAAAAAAATCAAGGATTCAATGTTTCAGATGTGACAAGTATGGACAAATTCGAGAAATTGTCCTACCAAGAAGAAAGGAAGACAACATGCATACACTGTAGATGTTGATTCAGAACCACCTCAGAGAAATGAAGACATAAAAGATGAAGAATTATTCTTCATTTCAACACTCTCAGGTATCGTTCCTACTGATAGTGATATTTGGTTGATTGACAGTGGTGTTTCCAAACACATGATTGGATATAGAGAAAATCTTATAGACCTTGTAGAGACAGAGTCTTGTCTGCATGTTGTACTTGGTGATAATGCCAGATATACTATGAAGGGAGTTGGAAACTATTCTTTCCAACTAGATTCTGACATACCTCTTCAATTAAGTGAGGTACTATATGTACCAGGGATGAAAAGGAATCCTGTCTTTGTTTCTGCCTTAGAGGATAAAGGCTACAAGGTTACCTTCTCTGAAGGAAAATTTCTTGCATGGCACATGAACTCACACATGGATTTTTCTTGGGTGATTGGTGTTCAAGAAAATAGTTTGTACAGATTGATTGTCTGACTATTTCAGGCCTTATTACATGATATTATCATCTTGAGAGAGCTATGGCATAGGAGAGTTGCTCATTTACATTATAGATCCCTTCTCGCTCTGGTGAATATGGTGATAGGCCTTCCAGAGATACATATCGATCATGATGGCATTTGCAGAGCTCTTGGCAAGAATGTCAAGGGGTCCTTTTTGAGCAGTGATAATAGATCCAAGGGGATCTTGGACTTGATACATATAGATGTTTGTGGACCCATGATTGTTTCTTCCTTGAACGGATATTTGTACTATGTGCTATTCATCGATGATCACTCTCGGAAGACATGGATTTACTTCTTGAAGACCAAGTATGGAGTCCTTGCGATATTTCAAGAGTTTAAAGCTAAGGTTGAGAACATGACTGGAAGGAGTATCAAGGTGTTGAGATCAGATAATGGAGGAGAGTACACCTCCAAGGATTTTAGTGATTTATGTATTGAGGTAGGGATCAAGAAGGAGTACATTGTTCCTTATAACCCTCAGCAGAATGGGGTTGCAAAGAGGAAGAAGAAATCCATTGTTGAGGCAACCAAAGTGATGATACATGATTAGAATCTACCTATGATTTTTTGGGCAGAGGCATCCATGATGATAGTGTACATTCAGAACAGGAGTCCTCATAAGATTATGAAGAATATGAGTCTCAAAGAAGCCTTCACCGGAGTGAAGCCTGAGGTTGGACACTTCAGAATATTTGGGTGTCCTGTATACTTTCATGTACCCAAGGAAAAGAGGACCAAGCTAGACCCTTCAAGAAGAAAGGGTACATTTGTGGGGTACAGTGAATCTTCGAAGGCACACCGGATCTACATCCCTAGTCAAATACAAATCAAGGTTAGCAGATATGTCACATTTGAGGAAGAGATGGCCTTCTGAAGATCCAGAGAATCCCACATGGAGATTGACAGCGAGAAGAAAGAAGAGACAATACCTTCTCCCCCTTCAACATTCCAGAGGGAGACAGTTACTGATCCTGTTGATCCTATAGCTCCAGTTGATGTTCCCAGAGACATTACAGTAGGCCAGAAGAGGCCTGGATGGGCTTGAAATACTCTACAAGAGGAAGATGGACATGCATCTCCTCATGGTACATTCCGAGAGAGAAAGAGACCACAAAGATTTTCGATTTATGTTTCAACTATGAGCCACATCATTGATATTGAGACTTCTTTTCATGGAGAAGCAGCAGGTCAGCATGTTTGGCAAGATGCCATGACCAAAGAGTATCAGTCCATCATGAAGAATGATGACCGGAAGGGAAGTCTGTAGTGACTTCCAAGTGGATCTATCAGATCAAACATGCAATTGATGGAAGTGTCAAGAAGTACAAAGCGATCTTTGTGGCTAGAGGATTCTCTCAAGTGGAGGGAATAGATTATGAGGAGACATTTACTCCTATTTACTGATACACTTCCATCCGTACAATTATTTCCCTTGCAGCATCCATGGGTTGGAGATTACATCAGATGGATGTGAAGACAACCTTTCTCAATGGTGATATTGAGGAAAAAGTTCACATCGAGCAGCCAGATGGATTCGTGATACATGAGAAGGAGTCTCATGTCTGCAAGAAGCCCTATATGGACTAAAGCAGGTACCTCGAGCATGGTATGAGAAGATTGATGGATACTTGATGAGTTTGGACTTTAGCGAGAATGTTGACGATCCAAACCTATACTACAACATTGTTGGTGACGAGTGCCTGATTTTGGTCTCGTATGTTGATGACTTATTCCTCACTGGTTTAGAAATCCTTATTGTTGAATGCAAGCATGCATTAGATTATGAATTAGAGATGAAGGACCTTGGTATGATGCACTACTTATTGGGACTAGAAGTGTGGAAGAGGACTGATGAGATTCTCCTGATTCAGGGGAAATACACAGTGGATATATTGAAGAAATTCGGGATGACTGACTGCAAATCCATGCCTACACCGATGGTGATGAATTTGAAGAAAATGAATGAGGCTTCTTCTGATTCAGGAGAGATTGATCCACATCTTTACAAACATATGATTGGATCATTGATGTATCTAGTTAACACCAAGCCTGATATATGCTATGCAGTGAGTGTACTTAGTCAGTTTATGAGTTAGCTGAGACAAACACATTGGATAGCAGCGAAGCATGTGCTGAGATGTTTACAAGGAACAGTTGATTATGGAATGAGATATGCCTCCGATGTAGACATGAGATTGCAGGCATATGTCAATGCATACTAGGAGTGAGCGCAGTGGACCGGAAGAGCACATCCAATTGTTGTTTTACTTTGGGATTTGCCATGGTTTCCTGGTGCAACAGGAAACAAACTTCTGTGGCTTTGACTACCGTAGAAGCAGAGTACATTGCATTATGTGTGGAATTCTGTGAAGCAATGTGGCTTTGCAAAATCCTTGCTATATTGTCTAAGAGTAATATTATTGTGAAACCCTAATTTATATTGTAAAGGGTACAAGTCGGCCCCACCATGTAAAGATTAATTATATTTTTGAGTTGTACAAGTCGACCCTATTGTGCCAATAGACACATCCATTTGATGTGCTAGGTCATGTATAAATAAGAGAGTTAGATCCCCATTGTGGATAACTAACTCACACTTCTTGGTCATAGAGCACCCTCTTGTGTGAACTAGGGTTTGTGGTGAAAGGGTGATATTCTCTTGACTCTATAGCAAAGGATTGTTGGGTTTTTCCCTTGGTTGAGAAGGGTTTTCCCAAGATAAATTCTTGTGTTCTTGTGCATGGTTATTCTTCTTGTGATATTGGTTACTACAACTATTGTATATCGTATTGTTGCATTTTTTGTGGTTCAAGTTCATGCTAAATTGAAATTAACTACATGTGCTTGAGTTAAGCATTAAAATTCAACACCAATGATGTCATTAGATGTGCAATGGTCATCATTAATGGCCTCCAAGGGTGGGGTGCAACATCCATCCTATGGGGTTTCAATCCCCCATGGAGATCCAAAGTGCCTTAGTACCTCCATGAATGATGTCACCAAACAAGATCCTGCAAAGATAAACAAGGTATGCTCTCCAAGGGTCCACAAGTCATATGAATCATGCCAAGTAAGTCGATCTTAATACAAGAGCCACCCAAACAAGTACATTGGATCCCCTCTTTCAAGTTAAACACATGCTCAAAGACTTTATGCAATTTACCAAATTTAAATATGGGAGGGTTATCAAAAGGCCCTAGGGTTATCAAGTAGAGAAGTGCTTCCTGGGCGAACTATGTCTGGGCCATGTGATGAATGTGAGGTGGATGAAGGGAGAAGCTTTTGGGCATGGGGTCATTGACATGAAAGGGTCTCATATGGTCTCATTTCCATGGGTTCCTTTCTAGAGGATGTGTTGCATCCTTGAGTTACCTTTCGTTTGGGTCGCAACCTTTTTCCAACCCCATAATTTACCTTTTCTTATATTTTCTTTAGATGATTTACAAACTACTTTACAAGGTTTCTTGATTTGTGTGCATGAAATGAATTTCCTTTCATGTTGAATACTTATACGTTCTTTTCAAATAGATGAGGTGTTCATTTGCACTTAGGACTTGGGGTGAGTGCCTAGAAAGGTAGTGCTCAAGTTATTGGACTGTGGTTTTTGTGTCCCTTGTATCATTGCCACTGCATTTTGATCGTGACTATTTTTTTCTTTTATTTATTTGTTGATGTTGGCTGCAATAACCTCTGGGCCTTTAGCCCCTTCTTCCCATAACAAAATGAGGTATAAGCCCTTTTTGGGGTACATGTAACTTTGAATCCCAAAAGGTGAGGATACAGAGAGGAATGAAGATGAAAGGTGACAAAATATGGTCAAGAATGGCATGATGACCCAACAACAAGGACCCCTAGTAGCACTCCTTTCCCCGAGGGTGGTGAACTTACTAGGAACCCCAAGATAACCACCAAGGTGAAAAATGGTAAAAAGCATAACTTCTGAGAAAACATCTCATAATCAGAAAGAAACCTTTGAAACTTGTCTAAATGCCCCATGTATTAAAATGGCACTTACCATGAAACATAACTAGTTACCTCATGAAGCGAGACTTGTTGCCCTCTGTGGACCAAGTCAGTGTGGAGGAAGTTGATATGCTCCCAATGATGATGGTGAAGCATGGTTAAGGAGAGGTGCTATGTAGGATGTGTTACCCATCCATCTCTCAACACTCCATGTCTTCTACATGTAGGCCTCGAGACATCATCTCCTTAGTTACCCCTAGGTTGGGGGGGTTGTTATCGCACAGTTTGTAGCAAGGATAAAAGCTTGAGTTTTGAAGGTCAAACTGGTGTAATAGGAACCAATGTCACCACAATGGGATGGTTCTTTCTCTTTAGGGAGGTGAGGCCCAAGGGAGAGGTCCCCGATGACCTGGGGTTTTGAGAAGGAAAGAGGATTAAAAGACAATGATAGATTCCCCCCTCAAGGGTCACCACCAAGTAGATAGTCCCGACTAAACAGCCAATGATAAAGTAAAACCCTCAAATATATACCTACCTGAGACAAAGCAACAACAAATCAATATATGCAAGCTAATTCAATGGGTTAGTACTTTATATAAATGGATGACTATCTGATGAACATATAAGCAATTTTAGCAATAAATGTTGACGAAGTCAATGTTTATAAATAACAATGAAAATTGTCACTTCACCAATAAATACTGGAACAATATGGCATTCAAAGTAATAAATCATCACTTCATTTAATTTATGCCCTTAATCATCATTCAATTGCTTATAAAACCAAACGTTTGTTGCACAAAGGTGTAAATAGCAGCATCCAGGGTTAGAAGGTTAGTTCTAGGCTAGGGTTAGTTAGGTTAGGGTTTGATTCAAAGTGTTGAGATTTGTTTGTGATATAGGCCACTTCAGCGCATGAGGTATCTCTAGATCAATGCCTTAGGGTTAATGGAGTCAAATAGTGGAAGACGCAAGAGATAAAGGAGGGAAAGGTAAGTAGGTCAAGGACTAGAGGGAGAGGCTTTGGATTGTTGCTAGAGCAAGGCTTCAAAGTCAAAACCCTAGGGGAGAGAGGCTCACCTTGGTGTAGGTAAACTAGGCCTCAGTGCTCTCTCCTCCTTCCTTAACTCAATGGAAAAAACGGCTAGCTAAAAGATGAGGCATAAAACCAAGACTAGAGGGTTTGATGAAGCAAGGTGTTGCTACAGCAAGGCCTTTTCAGGAAACCCTAAAGAAAAACGGCCCTAAGTATAGTAAACCTAGGCTTAAGGTGTCTCTCTCTTCTTAGCTTACAGGAAGTACGGCTAGCAATAAATGAAGAGGAGAAGGGAGTGTAGCAACGGCTAGGCTCTCTCCTTCTTCAAATGGCTGAAAAAATTCTCTCAATGGGGACATGAGACAAGGACCTACTTGTGTGCTTTTCACCTAGGGTTTTGTTTAGCAAAATCATAAACATATGCAAGAAATTAAACTACAACCATTCATTCAAGAATTTTTGCAGAAAAATACTTACAATTCACCAAGAAGAAGAAATGGAAACCCTAGTTGTAACACCTTCCATTAAGAGAAAAGACAAAATATGCCAAAATAGTCCTCCTTCAACAAGAGAACATCACTAAATCAGCCAATAACCCAAGAGAGGGCACAAATTTTAGACCTCCTTATGGAGTGAGTAAGTTGTGATGAAAAAATGAAGGTGAAAATCCTTCATTTATACCATTCCATGACCTAGTTTTACATTTTAGGTCATGTAAAAAGGCCAATGAGGCCAAAATACTAAAATCATATTGTTTTACATTAAATTGTCAAATTGAAACCCTAATCAAGATGAAAATAAAGATCTAGCCCCTCCAAAGGAGATGTTATCCCCTTTTAGGGAAAATGGAGCATCCTGGAGAAAAACGTTAACCCTCCTTAGGCTTCTCCATCATGCCACACGTGCCAATACTGCCCAGTATGTCTCCCAAGACATCCAATAGGCTGGATGACATCATGGTCATCAAGGGTGACGTCCCAAGCCTTCCAAGGCCAACGTTCCACTGAAAGAGGGTCAATCCACCTAGGTCAAGCTCTGCCAAAGTGCCTCTGGTGGAACATCCTCTTCTTCTTTGGTGCAAAGCCCCTGATCCATCTATGTCCTGTCTCTGTCCCTTGATGGGGTCTCAGCATCCACCTGATGGGCTCTTCAACCCCATGGAGGTCTGAGATGATCATCTCCCCATGTGTACTGGTCCAAAATGGTACATGTTCGTCGGGCATGGTCCTGCACATCAAAAGATACGCCCTCCATGGGCTCATCAGTCACAGGGATCATAGCAATGTCAATCACATCTCATCATCAATATTATCAAACATGTGCTTAAAATCCCTAATACATCAGTTAACAACTCAAAGACGTTACACAAGCCTACAATACAAGTTTGGAGAAAAAGACAAGGCGTCATGTTGGGCTAGTGTCCATAGAAGAAGGCAAGTTCCCAGAAGAAACCTCATCCAAGCCATGTAAGTGGGTGATGTGGTCAGGGGATGTCCAAACATGTGGGTGTAGTGAGGGCCAAGTATGCAAAAATGTTACCTATGGGTGCCTTTGTAGAAGGTGAGTTGTACCTATCATGGATGCATTTTTTCCAAGCCCATACTTGTCTTTTATTCTTCACTCTTTCCTTCTTTTATCTTTTATTGTTTTTTTTGTTCAAGAGCTAATCAGGGGACACTGCCCTGGCGTGGTGGCCTATGATGATAGTGTTACCCACAAGTATTTTAATAGAAATGAGAAGGTTGGCTCGTGATGAGACCCCCTTTCCCTTGGCCATGCAACAAAGAGTCACTTCCCTGGCGTGGTGACCAGCTAACGACAATGGCATACTGTTAAATACCCATGGACCTGATAGGTTGGCTCGTGATGAGACCCCCTATCCTATGGTTAGGCCTTGTTTTATTATTTTTTTGGGTCCCTCTTGTTTCTTGCTGAGAATCTTTTTATTGCTTTCTCGGGGATCCCTGGGCGAAGCATCTCGAGGTTTTATTTTTAGGCTTTTATCTTTTACCAGCTTGCTTTTACCTTTTGGGCCTTTAGCCCCTTCTTCCCACGAGATAAGGTGTAATCCTGAAAATAGGTCAACCCAATGTCTTGACAAGTGGAATGGGACAGGTGAGTGGGAAACAAGATGGAAAAGTGGTATTATGATGGGAGCAGATGATGGCTTCTCAGAAATTCCCCCCAGTGGAAAACCAAAACCTACAGACACAGGCTTGCTAGGGCACCTTGTCAATCCCCCCAAACATGGTCAAGTGGGCAAGTGTAAGATCCAAGCAGTTGTTAGAAATAAAAGGATTCAGATGCATACATTCAATGGTTTTGATGATCAAAGTGACACATACCATGATACCTGGACTAATTACCTCATGGAGCAACAACCTTCTCTAAGACAGGACCAAGTCGATGGTGATGGATGTTGTTGTTGCTGACAAGATAAAGATGTTGGAAGAAAGAAAAGGTGGGCCCTCCAGGGCCATGCTAAAGTCAATCCTTCTCTTGGTACTCCATGTCTAGGACCCGTGGGCCTCAAGACATGATCTCCTAGTTATCCCTGAAAGTGGGGGATAACATTTAGCTCCAACTCGGGGACATGCGCTCACCGTAGAGTGCATGAGAACCTCAACATCTCTGGCATAACCTCTTGACCTACTTGATCTCAATAGAAGCATCAGTAACAAAATTGGGGTGGTAATGCCACCCAAGCATACATAGATATATATAGACTGAAATAAAGGAATCAATAAAGGTGAATATGAAAGCAAACTAACATGCAATGGAAATGGTATAGTACACGAATGAAAAATGCCTACTTACCTACACTTACCTATGAAGTTAGGTTCCCCCACCTTGGTGGGGTTTGAGGAGGCATTTGTTGATCAGTAATGGGCACCTTCTGCCTTCCAAGGTGGACAAATAGTAGGAGTCATCAACCGATTCTCGTCCAACCTTGAAAGGTCTGAGCCATGATTGAGTGCTTCCTTTGACATTAGTTGGCTCTCCCTTCTGGGTATCCCACATCCATACTACATCTCCTTCCCTGTACTTCCTGATCTTGTACTTGGTTGTCCCTTGGATGACATTGGTGTATTGTGAAGAGGGAGGAGGGTGGGCTTCTGCTGTAAATACTTCTTTCTGGGATGGATGAATCTGTACATCGTCTTTTGGTCTTTTTAGTATTTTCACAGTCCCGGCTTCCTTGTCTTTGAATTCATCTAGGAGTTGTTGGTATTCTTCCTTGTTGGGCCATTTAATCTGATCAAAATCATCTTTTGTTGTGAAAGGCATATCTTCAGGAGAATACTTATGAAGATTTTGTATGATCTCATCATGCGTCTTGTCATTTTTGACGGGGTGATTAGCTTCTCGCACATGGGTTTCAGTTACCTACTCATTTAGGAGACGACCTATTATTCCATCTTTCAAAGGTAATTCTATAAAAGAGAGGTCCATCTCAAGGGTGCCACCCAAAAGTAACACAAACTTCCTAAACAACATTCCCCACACATCTGGGACGTCTACTATCACGATGTGAATGTGGATTACTTTCTTCGAGTACTCTTTAAGACGAATTTCCACATTATCAACTACTCCATGTGTGGGTATGGCTTTAGATTTGAAGCCACACACATTCCTGTAAGGGCCTGTGACTTTCAACCCTAATTGTTGCATGACTTTAAAGGGAATTATGTTGGCACATGCCCCTATGTACAACATGCAGTTGTTGAGGCTCTTGTTGTTCATTATTAAAGTCATGAAGAAGGGAGGATTCTCACCGTATTGGACCCTGAAGTGATCGACTTGCAACATGATTGGGGGGTCCATGGGTCCATCTGATGCTTGAAAGAAATTGTCAAAACATTCTTTGACATATGGCACCTTAATGACTTCTTTCAGGGGAATGGTTACATGCATCTTGGATAGTGCCCCTTCAAAGTCAAAATTTAAGTCAACCCTTTCAGTCTTGGATGTTTTAGGAAGGAGCACACCCAAGGGTGGGGGTTTTGTTTGTTCAGTGGTAGGTTGGCTCAGTTTCTTTCTTCTATACACCTGGAACTCTTGTTTCTTCAATTTTTCTTTTGATTCCTGGTCTAGGTTGTTTATTACCGCCATTCTAGCTTTCCTGGCCGCTTCTCTTATGGCCTCCTGATGTTCTTCAGCCGTGATATTTATCTGAGGGCCTTCCATGAGATGGCCTATATTGTTGACTTGTTGATGGCCATTATCATTGTAAGGAAATTCATGCTCCCAATGTGTTTCACTGCATTCTAGGCACCAAGGGTTTTCATCGACAATGTTTGTAGGGGATAAGGTGTTTGGAACTTCTTGCTCATTCTTCGACTTATAAAATTGGTTCCCCTTTCGAAATTTCCCTTTGTACGGGACCCTAGGTGCTTGGCTTTGGGATATTTCCAAGTTGACGATCCTACTCATCATTTGTTCTTGATTCTTCATGATACCATCCATAGAGGCTTGCAACTTGGCCATATTGGCACAAAGATCTGAAGTAGTTTCAACATTGTGGACTAACTTTGGTTTGGCATCTATTTTCCCCCCTGGATTTGCGAAAGCATCAATCTTAGATGAGAGGAGGTTAGCCTCAATTCTAGTAGCGAGTTCTTGGGCTTCTTGAATTGATTGGGGGTTTTTGTCCCTGAGGAGATACCCTAATTGGCCATTGAAAGACTTGGTGTAGATATGGACAAGGTAATCATCTTTCGAATGATGGCTAGCAGGGATCTTTTGCAACAAGGTCTCAAACCTAGTATGGAATTCCCGAATAGACTCATTTTCATGTTTCCAAAGGGTATTTAGTCAAGTAAGGAGCATGTTAGGGTCTTCTTTGATACTCCACCTTTTCAGAAAAACTTCTTCTAGTCTATCCATAGTTTTAATGCTACCATCAGGAAGGCTC
>ML815904.1:93176-107472 GCA_009831015.1 Picea engelmannii | reverse complement strand
ATTCTTAGCTTTGTTATTCTTTCATGCTTTGTCATTTGACTCTTGTAATATAATTTGAGATTGATGTATTGTGTGAGCTCACATATGTCTTTTGGTCATTCAACTCTTCACATGTTGTATTGCTTTCCTTCAAATCTTCACATGTTGTATTGCTTTCCTAGATTAATTTCTTGCTTTCCTAGTTAGTCTTTCAATGCTTTCCTAGAATAATTTCATTTCAACAATTTAGATTAGATTACTTCTACTTTAGTCTTGCATATACAGTGCGTGTGCTTCGTAAGCCTACAAACCTCGGATTGAAAAATTAAATAGTTGGGCAAGTACTACAACGAAATTAAACGACCATATTTCTTCTTAACATTGGTAAGAGTACGAAGTCCAAGGGTGGGCTTCAAGGTAGCATGCCCTAGCCTGTGGGTGGCTGGGTATGTTACAGATTGGTATTATAGATTTTGATTGAAACACTCGGTCAGTATGGGCCGAGTCTATTGGTCAGAGTCTCATGGTTACAGATCAAATTTTGACCGTGGAGTTGAAAAGATCAGGAGGAATGGAATTGCAGAATCTACGCAGGAGTTAGATCACCAGAGACCCATTGTAAGGGGTTCGAAGGATCATGATTGTCCCCTTCGAATTCAGGAGTGATCGCCACTGCAGGATCAAGAGATATCTGAGATCATTGGATTGGAGAACAAGTTAACATGGGTCATCTGATGAAAAGGAAGCAAGGTTTAATGTCACCACTATTGGTAGAAGGCTAGAGACAAAGCATGGAATGATCGACACATTAGAAAGAAGACTTTCAAGGAAGGAGATCTAGTATTTTTCTATGAGAGAAAATTGTTTCAGCACCCAGGAAATCTGAGAATGCATTGGTTAGGACCATACGAGGTCAAATATATAACACACGATGGAGCTGTAAAGTTAAGAGATTTAGCAGGCATAGACCTCAGAGGAATGATCAACGGGAGTCGACTGAAGTTGTATAAGGACAGTTGACCACCCACCGCGTAGTAAAAAAAAAAGAAACTGAAAAGCGTGAAGCACGCTTGAAACATGGATGCAACAAAGGCAAGAACAATGGTTACATTCCAAAAATAAACGAGTGGGAAATGGAAATTCAGAAAAAGAAGGATGACAGGACAACACTAAGTGGAATTAAGGCATGAAAAGGACTGATGGAACATCACATTAAACATGCCAACTAGAAACATAAAAGTAAGCATAATGGAAAGTACAAAACTGCCACAGATGCACTGAACCCACAATTATGGTGCATTAATCGCATCATGGAGGAAGCATCCTCGATAAGCTTCATGACAAGTCCATACAACATGCGAGCATGGAAGCAACTAGTCTATTCGCGAAAGGAGAACATAGAGAGAGAGAAACAACAACCTGAACAGACAAAGCGAGACCACAGAGCTCACCATAGTCCTTCAAAATCAACAAATGTTCTAAAATCACCACTATGGCACCAACAAAGTCTGTTGAACCAGGCCAGACATCCAGACTGACCAGAGTTCAAACTAGGTCATGAGGACCGCTGGAAGAAAATGAGAAGCAGTAGACGAAAATCATAGCTATTGATGAGATCCCATCCCCAGAGATAACACCGGTGAAATCTACACCGATACTAGAAGAGATTCAATAGACACAAGTAGAGGACCTGAAAAAGGACACGCCAACAGTGACGTAGGAACCTGTTGAGCACTCAACACACCCTAAAATTCTATGTCCATTTTCAGGCATTTGGGTACCACTTGATCCTTACACTGTCTGTTTTGCCTTCAGTATGAAACTAATACTTGCACTTTTTTTATGTTCATTATAAACCCTGCCTGAACATACAAAAAATAATCATCTTGATCGTTAAAGGGTCCTTAGTAAACTTCTTAGGAAATCGACACACTTAAAGATCTCCCCGACAGGATTAGAAGTTCGGCGTGGGTAAACGTTAAAGGTGATGAAAGTCATTTGAGAAGTTTTAATTAACATCGAACACTGATCTTCGTCAGCGTCGACAGTAGTAAGTATTTTCTTTTATGATTAAACTTTGGTAGAGGTATCGCCGAAGACCGACCCATTCGACTTCGGTAGGAAAACGAAGAGATAAGAGTTGCGCAAAGAGGAAAGCAATATCACCGATTTCCGACACCCGACATGATTTCGGCGTCGAAGAATTACAAAATAAAATACACATTAATCTTACTTTTTAAAGTGTCGATCCCCAACCTCCACACCAGATATATACGACGCGATGAGATGATTTACCCATATATCTATTAGGTGCGACACATTTAAAGTGTGAATAATTTTGCGGATCATGCATTAGTTGCTAATCCTTGCGTGAATCAAAGGAACCCATTTAACTTGCCAATACAATGAATCTGCCTCCGCACCTCTATCGTCAACCAGTTAGGATTTAATTACAGATAATCGACAGTAGTTTCATTTTGAATTGTGTTTATTAGTTGTATTAACTGATTGATATGACATATAGAGTCTCTCCAGTTATATGCCATCAAAGTCATTATGCGTGATCTTATTCTGCACAGAAAATATTTCGAAACAAGCAGAGGAGCAGGGTCGACAACTCAGATAAACCATCCAAAGTTCAGTAAGCATTAAACAACTTTCGTAGGAAGCATTACAGGAACAATTTTCCAAAGAAACCCTCCACCAGGAAATCCCCAAGAGCACCGAAGCCGCAAGAACCACAAGCAGGCGAGGGATCCTCCTCTGTAGCTGCAAGACAATTAGAATTCGCCCCAAAACTGGTGCTTGTCATCAAGACAACTTCCAAGGAGGCCTTCGTCCAACCTCTGGTCTTTGGAGACATAGAGCCAAACATTGGAGCCAAAACAACATTTCCTCGATGGGAAGAATTGTTTAATAAAATCAAGAAAGAAGAACCCCTCAAGTATACCCCGCACAACGATCCTGATACAAGGAGGCTCAATGATGATGTCCTCCCAAACATCCGTAGAGCTTATATACACATGGTGTCAAGACAAGCTCCAGTTTTTCCTTTCATCGAGCTCCTAAAGTGGCTCATTGATCACACCGACGTGCATAAATGTTTAATAAATGATGATAATGGTGAATGCATCGGGGTTTTCTTACCATCAGAGGTTGAGAGTTACTACAAGCTTAGGGATTCGGGAGAAGAGATGAGCACTGATTTCGTTCTGAGTTTCTATGATTCACATGATACCAACAAAATTACAGTGTCGTGGTGGAGGGAAGAAAAAAAATTCACGAATCGGACCGTCGGATGGTACCCAACAACCAATATAAGAGAACCATACATATACTTGATGGTTCTTCTCTACAGGTTACACGGGGAGAAGGGTTTCTCCTAGTTTTTAGAGGCTTGTATGCCCCTAGATTTTACGGTAGCCATTTCAGGAATGATTTTCAATTGGGGTTCTACCATCTCCAAACAATTGAGCACCTGCATAAGACAGGCCTAGATGACAAAAGAGGGGAAAACCCTCTCCTTCTACATGGCCTCGTATCTGTTAGACGTCATATGCCCCAGGAACGTTTTCTCTGGAATGAACTTGAACTGGCACTCTTCAAAGCTTCTGGTCCATGTATACTTCAACATTTTATGGGATAACAAGTAAAAAAAATCCTATTCCCTTATCTATGACCATTTTATTGCACGTATCTATTTTTTGTTTTTTAGGAAAGAGTTCCCTAGGCCGTCAAAAGAAGAAAAAGGGGTTATATCCAAAATGGATCACTGGTATCTAGACAAGTGTGAAACCTACATCAGGGTTTTCAAAGCCATAGGGGCACCCCATTTGTTACCCGTATATGTTCCCGACAGACTAGTGTTCGGGGAAATTTTCTACTAGACCATCATGCAAGGATACAATGCCACCTTAGTAAAGGAAAAGAAGTGGGATTTCATATCGTATGGGTTTCATATTGGCTTCTATATGGTCAAAGACACCGCCCATGCTAAGCAAGAAGCACTAAGTCAATTGGAATTCTGGTTCCAAACTGGCCGATTTCACAAACATGATCCCAAGGGATCGATATCGCAACATGCATCGCAGGTATCATCTTATTGTCCCTATGCCCATGATAGGTTCAAAGATGAAATCTTCACCAAAAATTTCGAAGATTGGGATAAAGTGGCATCAAGAAGGGTCGATCCTCAAATGAACAGATTCAAGGCCATGAGTTTGGAAGAACAAGCGATGTCTTTGGAGCAGACAACTCAAGAAATTCTCAGGGGTCAGGATGGAACAGTAGTACATGAACCCATCGAGGGAATAAGTGATCTCCAAGAGGGTGTTGAGGGGGTGATAGTTCACCAGGAATCTCCGGTACAAATCAGGGACCTCCCTGAAGATTAAGCTGCACAAGAGATGGGTGCACTTTTATACTAGAAAAGCCAACTACTAATGAAGCAAATGTAGGATGATCCATAGCTTATCATAAGACCTGCGATTTCAACTACTATCCGAAGCATCCCGACAAAGTCAAGTGGCCTCGGTCCCATGAATCCTGACAACACCAATGGGTTAGGTAATTCTGAATCCTCAACATCGCCGGTCCATTCCTCAAAAGGTGGGACAAATCAGACAGAGACATGCTGGGTCTCGATAGAAACCTGAGCGCCTAACCCCCTAAGAAAACTTATACATATATATAGCAACGACGAGAGTCCAGAGTCATCTCATGTCACCCCGGTATGGGTCCAAGAGGAAGAAGGTCCCGAGAAAACATCTTCCCTTGAGCTCGAGAAAACCCCTTCCCCTCAGCTCGAGTTTCAAGACCAGGAGGTCTTGCAAAAGGAAACAGAAACCAAAAGCGGCCTTGACACAAAAGGACCCAATAAATTGAAAGTCGAGGCAAATCTGAATGATGGGCCTGAACCGGAGGAGATAAAGAAATGATCTCTGCAAAAGGAAATCAATAGTTCTGCGACTGACGAGCAAGTAAGTAATGAGCCTATACCCAACACTTCCATTCTTCCCAATGCTCAAATCCCCGACGAGCGACAAATGGGAGTTGAACCCGCAAGATACACCAAGGAAGTCTGAGAGTCTGACCTTTACTAAATATACACCATTGGTAGTTTGGGAAACAAACTAACATGGGGCGATCAACAGATACTAGAGCCAGTAGATGAAGTAGAAGATATCTATGTGATCTTCTATGATCAGAAGAGAAAGGCCATTGTCCAAAGGATTGTGAAGAAAAGAAGGATCTCATTGGATCACTCCATCCTAGTTACTACAGAGGAGAACTTGATCAATACAGCAGAAACCTGGACATCTGAACTAATCGATGTAGGAAAATCCCTCTCATATGCCACCTTGGACAGATCCAGGAGAGACGAAAAGGAACTAGACACTACCCTCAAGGATCTCGAACACTTTTTCCATCTTGTCGAATACTATAAGGGTGCCACACAGACCGTTGTGTATCTGAAAGGTGAGTTCATAGAAGTTTACAATGATTTTAAAAATGAAAGACACCTGTTAACTGAAAACATAGCTGAGTTCTAGGAGGACACTCGCATGACACTCACATTTTGCAAGGAGAGGGAGCGATGGTATGAAAGGGCACAACAAGTGTTAGAAAGACTCGAGTACATTGAGGCAGTCCAACAAGGCTGAGATAAGGAAAAAAATGGCATTCATGGGATAGGCAAAAGCAGTCTTAATCGCATGAAGCGATCAGCCGAGTACTAGGCCAAGATGTCTCGGGACCCACATCGGGATATCCAAGAGAAATGGACCAGGTGTAATAAGCACTGGGGTAAAATCAACAAAATAATGAAGGATGTCGGGCTCCCCAAGTTTTCCACCCATGATAATTTCATTGACTTGAACAACATGGTCAAGCTTTATGTTGAACAAGATACGCTATGGACCGAAGATTTCACGAAAATAGCTGATGCGAAGCCAGGGAAAGTACGAAAATTCACCAAACATTCGATTAGAGCCCGAACCATGCTACAACAGTTGAAATTTAGTTTAGTAAAGTATCAGGCACATGCAATAGACATCAGGGGAATATACGCAGCCCCGATGGAACAACATAGATTTCCATGGGCTCAAACTTGTGAAAAACTGTTTGTGAGATGGACTGAATACGAGAGAAATAATCCTTTCCAAGAAGTATCTCAAGATGACTGTTAAAGAAGATATTAGAAGATAACACCATGTGGCGATTTTTGTTTTGTTTAAACTGCAATTAGCCGTTAGTTTCGGTTAAAAATATATATTATAAATAAATACATCAACCAATTAGTCAAAGGTCGATGGTTGTTGTAAGAACTCTTTATTTTTGGTTGTTAAGAATTATTTTGAGACTGCTATGAATTGAGAAGTCCTTCTAGACCAAAGAAAAACTATCCTCGTCAGATGCATGTGATTGGACTTGAAAAATAACTACTTCCTATCTGGTGTTTCATGAATGATGCAGTAATGAGTAAGAGAAATTAATTTTGTTGTCAAGTTATCTGGTGCAATGTTTTGATGTTCTTTTATTTGATGATGAAGATGAATTGTTGTGTTATGATGTAATGCATGGTCATGGTAGATGAATTTTTTTTCTTTCCATTATCTAATTACATATGTGCTTTCTTTCTGATAGTTAGTTTCTCAGACAATAATTAGATGCTCACATGGTTAATGTATTAGTACTAGGCCTGTGGTATAGAGTAACTGTCTGCATGTTGAGAAGCGGGTTATCCCAAGATTAACCTCTTCCTGGTAGTTAAAACTTAATCCTGTTGATTTTCAAGTTGGTTTATGCTGTCTTTCATCTCTCATATCAGCCCCACCCAAGAGAAAAATACAGAAGAAAATAGTCCTAACTGAAGTAAGAGCCTTCGCAAAGAAACACAAAGCCCATCGATAAATCGGTCAGATCACAAGATCTGGAGAACCATTCCATTCTAAATGTTGCAGAGTATAATTGGGCCTCGTTGATGGGTTTGGTTCCTACTGTTGAATCAATGGATTTAGGTCCCATCAACAGAACTGGCGCTAGAAGGAGGGTTGAGAATGAATGGTTGAATATATATTTTATCTATCATTTCAAACAACCTATAGATTCGTAACAGCCCACATGCATGGCTAGTCCATAACATGATAGCCCACACACGCTGAGTATTCCCAAAATAGATAAATCACCCCAGCCCGAGGAAGAACCTTTTCACCCTAAAATACCTTACGCCCTTCCTCACGACGACGTGAATCAATTCAGGAGAATCACTAGAGCCTACACCCGATAGATCGGAGTATTGTCCTTAGCTCCCATCCTCCCTTGAAGAAAACAACAAATTAGACCAGTGTTCAACACTCCCGATGAAGTATTTGTGCACTCCGTAGAAGACTTAATAGATTTCTTGATCACCGAAATCCAAGAACCTCTCGATCTGATACCCAAAATGCCAACCGTCGAAGTTTCTGAGCCAAGTGACTTTTCCAAAGAAGAAGAGTTTGAATCGGACTCTGAAGATATGGAGGATAATAATAACCATGAAGAAGAAATGGAAATCCTACTTCAGAACAATCAACCCTAGTTGGTCAAAGACACCGTGGTCTTCCTTGGACGAGTACATAATCTTCCCCGGCATCTAGAGAAACTACTTCCTAAGTACGACCCTGAAACTTCAGGATTACCTGAAGATCACATCAAGAAGTTCATACTCACAATCAGACTTATGAATGTTCAACATGAAGATGTAGTCTGCAGACTCTTCCCCTACACGTTTGAAAATTCAGCTTCCACGTGGTATTTCAACTTTCCAGTAGGATCGATAACCAGTTGGACCAAGTTCCAAAAAGACTTTCTAGACAAGTTTGCAGAAGAAACCACTATGGGAGACCTTATGGCTGAGTTATTCCCATCCACCATGAGTCCTAAAGAGAGGTTCAAAGATTTCAACCAGAGGTTCATGACCATCTTAAATAAATTCCATCCTGCGACAAAACCAACTCAAGAGTTGCAAATCGAGGTTTACGCCAACACACTCCCGACTTCTATTTCTATGTTTGTAAAAAGAGCCGCTAAGCAAACCCTGGTGGAAAATTTTGAAGAGGCCAAAATGGTAGAATTCCAGATGAAAGGATGTAAAGAAGTCCAAGCCTCTCTGGTAAATAAAGAAACCCATCCCCTTCCCAGGAAGGGACTCCTTTTAACTAGACCACCGGGAAAAAAGGTTGAACAATCTCTCGAAAAGGGAAATGGAGATATAGAAGATTTACAATGCATGGTTAAAAAATTATCAAATGAAATCATAGGCATGAAGAGAAGTGCAGGGGAGGGAAACCAAGGCTAAAGGCCCTATAAGCCTTTCTTTAAAAGAAATCTTCCTTTAAAAGCAATTGAACCCCCCCATCCAACTTAAATATTGATCTAGGGAACGTCGTGTCTGATTCTTTTTACACTTATCATCAGGAAAAACACTCCGAAAGAGACTACCCTCAATGGGTAAACTCCATGAATTTGATGGCCAATTGGTTTCTAGACGAAGTCACCCTGATCGAACAACCAAGCATTTTGGTCTTGAATATTTCTGACCAGGAAGAAGTGGATCCACCGCGAGATAAAACCATGTTGATATGGGATCCCGACTTGATCATGCCTTCTGACGACCTGTTTGAACCCAAAGAGAGACCCACGAAAGTTTCGACGATATAGACATGCAGCAAGGGTCTGCCCATATTGAAAGATATTGATGCCATCTAGGTCTTAGAGAGTAAGGCAACTCCCGATCGCTCAAAGACATCTTTCTCTCTCGATAAGAAACCTATAAGAATTCATACTCGGGAATTGCCCAAATTAGATTACAACATGGTCGAAGACTTGAATAAGTTAAGGGATAATATATCTATCATGGACATATGTAGGATTCCCCAGCAAAAGGACTTTTTTCTACAGGCTCTGAGCCTAGAACAAAAAAGGGCAGCGGTGAGCAGCCCGGAAATAAATCTATCGTCCACCGACCCGGTGGGAAAACCAACTATCAATGCCTGTTCGACAGACCAAAAATAAAAACCTTTTGTCCCCCCTTTCCTGCTAACATTTTAAATATTCAATAGGGACATCCACAACTGTTTAGTAGATTCTGGAGCATCCTCCAACTTCATGCCCTTGTATGTCTACATGAAATTGAATGTCGTTCCTCTCAAGACTGATAAACATGCCATACAACTGGATAGGACCCAGGTCAAAATCATAGGAGAAATCAAGGACGTGATGATCAGGATATCGACACACCCCAAATTTATGCAAGTGATCGACATTATTGTATTAGATATCCCAAAGGAATATGGGCTATTACTGAGCTGAGATTGGTCTGAAAAGATAAACTGTTATTTTAGTACCAACTGGGCACACCTTTGGCTACCGCTGAAGAGACACAAGAACATAATCAGAATCGACAGGGAGAGATATCTGAAACATATGGCCACTGATCTAGAAACACCCAACAAACCCTCATCCACGGATTTCCCCATACTGGGCAATTATTCCTGCGAATCCTACTTTGGAAACTTTGCTCCCCTCTTATCCGATGTTCCTTTTACTCAAAAATCCGAATTGATATTTCAAGAAAAATCGCCGACACCGATAGGAGACACTTTCTTCTACCAAAACTCAACACTAGAACTTGCGAAACGGGAGGTCAGGGAACAAGAGAATAATAAGGGAAACAAAAGTAGAAATCCTTGCTCAAAAATTTGGACCTTGTATTTTGATGGATCTAAATCTCAAGAAGGGTCTGGAGCAGGATGCCTCCTCATCAATCCTATTGGTAAACACTATTTCATGTCCTGTAGACTCAAATTCGAGTGTACCAACAATACTAATGAATATGAAGCTCTGGTACAAGGGTTAAAGAAAGCCATAGATTTAGATATCAAAGGATTGAAAGTTTTCGGGGACTCTAAAATTATTGTTAGACAAATACGAAATACTATACATTGCAATTCTCCTCATCTGAAGAACTATCAATAGGAGGTGCATATCATTAGGGTCCCCAGGACAAAGAATATTCTCGCTAACTCTTTGGCTACTGCCATTTCCAGGTTGTCACCTTTAGAAGATTATGAAGCCTCCCAATTCACTGTGGAACTTCCCTACAAACCGTCAGTACCTAACAACATTTCTAATTGGAAAGTCTTCGTAGGATATGAAAAAATCATAAACTTCTTGACTAACCAAGAAAATTTCAAAGACCACGCTATTGACGATGAAGAATTCCAAGAGCTGTCCACAGAAACCGATCGTTGGACGAGATGACCTATGGATAAATCAAAGGGTCACACGATCCCAAAAGGGATAGCTAATCTAGAAAATATTTTTGATCTCAGGGAACAATTTAAGGGACCCAAAAATGCAAAGATTGGTAGTTCCTTCCCCCTCCATGAAATAATGAATCTTGGGACCCCAAAGAGTCCAACGAATGTGAATCTGGGCAAGACTATGTCTAAGGAAGAGAGGAAAGCTTACCTCAAATTATTCAGACAATACTAGGATGTCTTTGCGTGGTCCTATAAGGATTTGAAAATGTACGATACCCACATCATTTAACACACCATCCATTTAAAACCAGAATTAAAACCTTTTCAATAGAAGCTCCGAAAGTATCACCCATTCCTAGAGCCTCTTATGTATCAGGAGTTAAAGAATATTTTAGATGCCAAGATCATTTTTCAGGTTAGGCATTCCGCTTGGGTGGCTAACCTTGTCCCGGTGAGGAATAAGTCAGGAGAAATCCGCCTATGCATGGATTTTAGGAACCTCAACAGGGCTTCAGAAAAGGACAATTACCCAGTCCCTCCTATGGAACAACTCTTGTAGACCGTGTCTGGATCGAAGATCTTCTCTCTACTAGACGATTTCTCAGGTTACAACCAGGTCCTTGTTTCAGAGGAAGATCATTTAAAAACCACTTTCTGAACCAAATGGGGAAGCTTCTCTTATAAGATCATGCCTTTCAGGTTAATTAACACAGGAGAAACCTTCCAAAGAGCCATGTACATGAATTTCTGGGGATTGATCAATAGGTGCATGGTTTTGTATCTAGATGATGTAACAGTGTATTCGAAGAACATAGAAGAACATATCCAACACTTAACTCAGATTTTCGAGAGATGTAGGAAATATGGTATATCCTTAAATCCTAAGAAAACTATCTTGTCGAGGAAGGTAAACTGTTATGTCACATTATATCTCAAGCAGGGATTCACATAGACCTCGAAAGGATTAAAGCTATCGCTCAACTTCCCTTACCCCATAATAAGAAAGCTATGTAGTCCTTTTTTGGGCAAATCAATTTTGTGAGGAAGTTCACTCCCGACTTCATAGAAATCATCAAACCTTTACAAAATATGATTCAAAAAGATGTCAAATTTAAGTGGGATGATGAACAAAAAGACGCCTTCGACAATATCAAAGCTTCCATTTCTCAGGCCTCGGTGTTGCGAAGTTTCGATTTCAATAGGGATTTTTTCCTTTATACTTTCTCCTCTGATCAATCGCTAGATGTAGTATTGAATTAGAAGGATAATGACAACAAAGAAGCCCCGATATAATTTATGAGTACTAATATTCAAGGGGATGAGCTCAATTATCTTGTAGTCGACAAGTAAGCCTATGCATTTTATAAGGCAGTAAAAAAATTTCGATCTTACATCCTCAAGAATCACACTAAAGTAATTGTTCCTCACCCTATCATTCGATCCTTGTTTACCTAGAAAGAAATGGGGGAAAGAAGAGGAAACTGGATGGTGGTAGTCCAGGAATTTGACCTAGAAATAAAGCCTGCAAAACTAGTAAAAGGGAAGGGGTTGTGTAAGCTCACAGCCGAGGCCCAAGATCAAGTAAACAAAGATCTCGAATGGGAGAACGAGATGGCACTATGGTGTGGTGAAGTAACATACATCTCCCTAGGAAAATATTCTTGGTATAAAGACTTAACTTATCTTCTACATCAAGGGGCTTGTCCCGAAAACCTCAATCCCAGAGAAAGGAGAGCCCTGAGATTAAAATCTGTGCAATATCGTCTTATAAATTTGGTTCTCTTCTGGATCAATTATGATGGGGTACTATTAAGATGTCTCAAGCGTGAAGATGCAGAAAAAGTGCTAAAAGAACTTCATGATGGCCCCACCAAAGGACATTGTAATGAACACAAGCCAAATTCTTTCTTGGAATCACTAACTACTACTAATTTATTGAGTTATTAAGTGCATACAAGATTCATCAACACATGGATATCACAATATATTCAAGATGTAGAAGCACAAGTAAAGATATGACCTTTTTATTATGAGCAATGTAAGATCAATACAATAGATGGTTGATCTGGTATAAACCTCAGATGTCCGTACAAGCAATAGATATGAGCTGCTACAAAATGCTCCCGACAATACAAAATAAGCCTCCAAAGGCTGGATATACAATGAAGACTGAATCAAGCAGATCTGAGCCGTACTAATGCTCAACCTCTAAGATGGAAACTGCCACGTCCTGCTAGAATGCTGAAGCCCTCAATAATTCTGCCCTGCTACCAAAAGTGTCCAATCATCCCGAGAAATATTCCAAATGATAGATCAGGAAACTATAAGGACAACCCAGATGTCCAAATTCCCAAATCCACTCTCAAACTCTGTAGATCTGAATTTCCCACTAAATGGGGTGCCCCACTGGATGACTGAAACCCTAGTTGGTTCGTTCCTAATGAAGGAGGCCTCCAAATGCTCCGAAACTCTCCAAGAATATAGATCGGGCTATGAGAATCCTGTGGGAGAAGTTTCGGACTCCGATCTCAAGTAGATCTCCCTAGATCTGAGTTTTACTGAATTACAGGACGTCTCCTATGGCTCCAAGACGTCCCAATCTGCAGACAAATGTAGAATGATGATAACCCTCCAGAAAAGCCCTCAAACTGATGGTCCCGCCCCTGCAAACAAAACCCAACTGTCGGAATGGCCCCCAGGCCCTCAGGATAAGCTGGATCGAACCTCCCTCTAGATGATGGTGCGTCCTTGCTAGAAACACAAGAACAATACAACTTGCTACCTTCTGAAGCTCTAGATGGAGATGGGCTGAGACTAGAATGGTGTGGAGGAGTCTTTCATCCCCAAGACCAAGCTGCAGAACAAGGTGAGTGGATATTTCACCACTGAGTTGCTCACAAGGTTTTGTACATCAAACCCCCAAACTGAATGCTCAAGAGCAATAGAAAATGCTAATCCAAAACTAGAATGAGTAATAGGTGCACCCCAACCTCTTACTTATACTTTTCCTTCTAATTCTCTGTTGAGTTAGGTTAACTCCCAGGTTTAATATTCTATTCTTCTGTTGAGTTGTCTTTTACTCCTTTATACTTTTCCTTTCTTAAGTCAACTTAAAAATATAACTTTTAACTTCTTGACTTTCCCCCCTTCAGTGTGAGACTATGACCTAGTGGGGGTGCCCAGGCCACTGAGTCTCCTCATCACCTCTCTAAGAGGTGGGGGACATTACAGTCTCCCCTGCTTGAAATTACTTGTCCTCAAGCAATTCCAAACCTGCTTCTCTAACCACATGCTCCTGCTCCCAAGTGGCATCCTCAATGGGTAAATCCTTCCACCTGATCAGATACTCCTTGATGCTTCAGTTTCAGAGCCTCTTCTCTCAGAATTCTAACACCTCCTCTGGAATCAAAACAAGTTTTCCTTCTCATCCATGGGAGGTAATGCCTCAATAGGCCTAACATGTTGACCGAGGGATTTCTTAAGGTATGAGACATGGAAGGCGTTGTGAATTTTTCTAACCTGTGGAAGCTCCAACTCATAATCTATTGCCCCTATCCTTCTGCTGACTCTGTAAGGTCCAAAGAAACGTGGCTGCAGTTTCTCCACTTCGCTTCTTTTAATGGAGGCCTACTTGTATGGTTGCAACCTCAAATAGACTAAATCACCCACCTCAAAGGTACGATCAACTCTGTGCTTGTCTTCTTGGACCTTTTGTTGGTTTTGCGCCCTTTGTAAATGATCCTTCAATTCCCTGAGAATGTCTTGGCTCTACTTTATCCAATCCTGTACCATCGGAGCTCTGCTGTCACCAAATGCAATATCCATAAATGATAAAGGATCATAGCTATATAAATCTCTGAAGGGTGACACGCCAATGGACATATGTTGGGTGGTGTTGTAGCAATATTCTCCCAAATGTAACCATCTAACCCATGCTTTCTGTTGTCCTGCTACGTAGTTTCTGAGGTAACCTTCCACCCATTTGTTGACTATCTCAGTCTGACCATCCGTCT
>ML815904.1:55607-93076 GCA_009831015.1 Picea engelmannii | reverse complement strand
TTAGCCCCTGCTTCTAGCTCAATGATGTGCTCAAACCCCCTGTCTGGTGGCACACCTAGAGGAATCGACCCAAACACTTTCTGGTGCTTGTCAAGGATTCTTTTGATCTTTGGTGTGTAATGCACCTTTCCCTTCTCATCCACTCGTGTTGAGACCTTACATTCCACTGCGTATACAATTTCTTCCCTTCTGAAGATGGCTTCCATCCTTTTGGCCGTGACCACTCTGGAAGATTTACCTGTCATGCCTCTGAGCAAAACCTTTCATCCTCCTTCCTCCACAAAGGACATTTCCATGGTCTTGTAATTTGTGGTGATGGGTCCTAAAGTGCTGAGCCACTGCACCCCTAGGATGATGTTGGTATCGGGAAGATCCATCACATACACATTTTGAACTAACTCATGCCTTCCCAAGGTGAGTTTCATACTTGGTATGTATATGTTATAGGGCATAGTACTACCACCTGCTACCTCCACTTTGAATCCTTCAAACTCTACTGTAGGTATGTGCCTCCTCTTTAGTAATGTTGCATCAATGAAATTGTGGGAATCTCCTCCATCAATCAGAACTGACACTCTCTATCCTTGTAAGACCCCTCTCATCCTAAAGGTGTTGAACTTGGGTACCCCACTAATAGATGCCAACATAGCCTTCTCTCCAGTCGCACAGTCTAGTTCTGGCACCTTCTCTTCTGCTGCCTCTAACATTTTGGCCTCCATGTTTTGTATCTGACCATACTCATCATCTTCTTCGTCATCTAAAGTGACCTCAATGTAATGTACTTGTCCTTGTCCCATGCACTTGTGTGAGGGATTCCATGGCTCCTTGCATGTGAAGCAGAGTTGCTTCCTTCTCAGTTCCCTCCTGGTGTTGTCATCTATTCTGCCACGATCCTTGTCATAACCCTTAGGGTCATGTCCTCCCTAGTTTATTGGAGGCCTTTGATCTCTTCCACCACTGTTAAGAGGTGGTATGGGTATAAATTTTGGTTTAGCAGCTGGACCCAGATCCCTCGTCTTCCAAATGGCTTCCTATAGGCTGGTAGGCTTGAAGGCCTTAACCCAACCCTTCAAGGGTTCCATCAATCCTTCTATAAAGAGAATCATGAGCCTGGTTGGGACATATCTTGCACCATCACTGCCAACCTCTGGAACTCATCAATGTATGCCTCAGTCGTACCTATTTTCTTGATTTGGGTGAGCTCCCAAAAATGTAACTCAGGATATCCTAGATCAAATCTATCAATGAGCCTCTGAGTGAATTCTGTATAGGATACAATCTAGTTGTGGCCGAGTTTGGTGAGCCCATGGTACCACCAATCGTGGGCCTTGCCATCCAAGTACATAGTGGCAAACTTGATGGCCTCCATCTCTCTCATGGGGTTAATATGTAGGTAAGTATCCAGCTTCTGCACCCATGCTTGTGCTGTCATCTTAGCCGTACCATCAAAGTATGGAATCTCTATCTTCCCTGCCCTCTGCTCAAACTCAAATCTGCCCTTGTGGTTTGTCCTAGGATGGTTTCTGAACCTGAGTTGACAATACTGGTCTAGGGACATCTGTCTTTGAACTTTCATATCCAAGCTATAGTATTCCCTGGTACTCCTGGCTAATTGTGCCACAAAATCTTCAACCTGTTCATGCTTCCCTTGCTCATCTATAAATGTGGGCATGTATGGTCTAGGGTTAGCTCTGCTGCCTGAGTGTTGGCCTAGCGGTTCATCTGTGAACACTGGCACGTATGGTCTATGATTGGTCCTGCTACCCATCTGCCCATGGAACGTGCCACCTCCTAGAATTCCTTCAGATCTTGGTGCTTTCTCCGGGTTATATCTAACTTCCTCATGGGTTCCACCGGACCCTCCAACCTCCTTATTCCCATACATATCAGGATCTTCGCCTCAATGGGTTACTTGCATCAGAAGGTCAGTTATCCTAGTTTGGTTCTCGTTCATTTTCTGTAGATTCTCATCAACTTTCTTCAAGGTTTCAGAGATTTTGGCCTGTCCCCTTCTGTTGGTTTCTTGATACTCATCCAATTGTCAGACCAATGTGATTTCTGTTTGGTTCATGTTTTGTTGGAACTTATCAAATTCAGTTACTAAGAGAGCCAAGCCTTGAGGCTCATGGTCGTTTCCTGACCCTTCCATTTTTTCCTCTGTTTCACTGTAGTTTTTCTTCCTCTGACCCATAACAATTCCCCTATACTTCTGCATGCACCAATATCTCCACAGGTTTGGAGGATCAAGGCTTTGATACCACTGGAATGACCCCAAGCTAAATTCTTTCTTGGAATCACTAACTACTACTAATTTATTGAGTTATTAAGTACATACAAGATTCATCAACACATGGAGATCACGATATATTCAAGATGTAGAAGCACAAGCAAAGAGATGACCTTTTTATTATGAGCAATGTAAGATCAATACAATAGATGGCTGATCTGGTATAAACCTTAGATGGTCTCACAAGCAATAGATATGAGTTGCTACAAAATGCTCCCGACAATACAAAATAAGCCTCCAAAGGCTGGATATACAATGAAGACTGAATCAAGCAGATCTGAGCCATACTAATGCTCAACCTCCAAGTTGGAAAGTGCCACGTCCTACTAGAATGATGAAGCCCTCAATAATTATACCCTGCTACCAAAAGTTTCCAATCATCCCAAGAAATATGCCAAATGATAGATCAGGAAACTGTAAGGACAACCCAGATGTCCAAATTCCCAAATCCACTCTCAAACTCCGTAGATCTGAATTTCCCACTGAATGGGGTTCTCCACTAGATGACTAAAACCATAGCTGGTTCGATCCTGATGAAGGAGGCCTCCAAATGATCTGAAACTCTCCAAGAATATAGATCGCGCTATGAGAATCCTGTGGGAGAAGTTTTGGACTCCGATCTCAAGCAGATCTCCCTAGATCTGAGTTTTACTGAATTACAGGACGTCCCCTATGGCTCCAAGATGTCCCAATCTCTAGACAAATGTAGAATGATGATAACCCTCCAGAAAATCCCTCAAAATGATGGTCCTGCCCCAGCAAACAAAACCCAACTGTCAGAATGGCCCCCAGGCCCTCAGGATAAGCTGGATCGAACCTCCCTCTAGATGATGGTGCGCCCTTGCTGGAAACACAAGGACAATATGACTTGCTACCTTCTGAAGATCTAGATGGAGATGGGCTGAGACTAGAATGGTGTGGAGGAGTCTTTCATCCCCGAGACCAAGCTGCGGAACAAGGTGAGTGGATATTTCACCACTGAGTTGCTCACAAGGGTTTGTACATCAAACCCCCAAACTGAATGCTCAAGAGCAATAGCAAATGCTAATCTAAAACCAAAATGAGTAATAGGTGCACCCTGACCTCTTACTTATACTTTTCCTTCTAATTCTCTGTTGAGTTAGGTTAACTCCCAAGGTTAATCTTCTATTCTTTTGTTGAGTTATCTTTTACTCCTTTATCCTTTTCCTTTCTTAAGTCAACTTAAAAATATAACTTTTAACTTCTTGACTTTCCCCCCTTTAGTGTGAGACTATGACCTAGTGGGGGTGCCCAGGCCACTGAGTCTCCTCATCACCTCTCTAAGAGGTGGGGGACATTACAGATATTTTGCAGGAAACACCACTGCTCATAATATTCTGAGAGCCGACTATTACTGGCCCACCCTGTTTAAAGACGCTCACACCTATGCTAGAAACTATAAGACTTGTCAAATAAGTGACGGAAAGGAGAAAAGGGCAGTAGTCATGCTCCAATCTGTGACTGTCTCTAGGCTTTTCGAGCAGTGGGGGTTGGATATTATAGGAGAAATTACAACTAGCTTCTTGAAACTACACAAGTACATTATTACTGCCACCGACTATTTCACAAAATGGGCAGAGGCCATTCCTCTGACTCATGTAAACGAGAAGGAAATAATCAAATTTATAGAAAAACATCTGATTAAAAGGTTTGGTGTCCCCTTTGTTTTGGTCTTTGATAATGTAGATTACTTCTCTTCTACCCTATTGACAGATTTTTCTCTGGACAAAGGGATCACAATCAAGTACTCCACAAATTATTACCCTAAGGGAAATGGTGTGGCGGAATCAACTAATAAAAAACTAGTAAGGATATTGAATAAGACAATCATAGACAACCAGAGGAACTAACATAATCTACTTTATAATGCTCTATGGGCCGATAGGGTCACATCTAAGGAATTCATAGGAAATTCCCCATACTTTTTGGTCTACGGGCAAGAAGCCATCCTCCCAAATGGGCTCTATCTGCCATCTCTTCAATTGGAACAAGATTCCAACGAGGAACACTCATCGTCCATGCAAAAAAGAATCAATACTCTACTCATGCTGAAAGAAGAGAGAGAGAAGGCTAAGTCAAAATTCCTATCTCACCAAAAAATAGTGAAAAGATGGTTCGATAAGCATAAGGCTAAAGAAAAAAAATTTGAGGTAGGAGACTTAGTCCTGAAGTGGGACAAAGCAAATGAACCGAAAGGGAAACATTCTAAGTTTTAGAACCTATGGCTTGGACCTTTCCAGGTGGCTGAGAAGATTGGGGCAGGAACTTACCAGTTGCAGAATCTGAGGGGGGAACATGATGCCCTCCCAGTGAATGGCCAAGCCCTAAAACAATACTTCCAATAAAAAAACAAGAAGGGAGAAGTAATGGAAATTGAGTCAGGGTCATAGGAATCAAAGATTCTTATTTTGCCCAGTGAATCACCATTTGTTGAGCACTCAACACACCCTAAAAGTTTATGTTCATTTTCAGGCTTTTGGGTACCACTTGATCCTTGCACTGTCTATTTTTCCTTCAGTATGAAATTGATACTTGTGAATTTTTTTTTATGCTCATTCTAAAGCCTGCCTGAACATACAACAAAGAATCATCTTGATCGTTAAAGGGTCCTTAGTAAACTTCTTAGTAAATCTACACACTTGAAGCTCTCCCCGACATGCTTAGAAGTTCAACATCGGTAAATGTTAAAGGAGATGAAATCCATTTGAGGAGTTTCAATTAACACCGAACGTCGATATTCGTCGGCGTCGGCAGTAGAAAGTATTTTCTCTTATGATTAAACTTTGACAGAGGTATCGCCGAAGACCGACCCATTCGGCTTCGACAGGAAAAATAAGAGATAAGTGTCATGCAAAGAGGAAAGCAATATCACCGATTTCCGACACCCGACAAAATTTCGGCATCGGAGAATTACAAAATAAAATACACATTAATATTACTTTTTAAAGTGCCGATCCTTGACCTCCATGCTGGAGAGATACGACGTGATGATACATTTTACCCATGGATTCATTAGTTATGACGCATTTAAAGTGTGAATAAGTTTGTGGATCATGCATTAGTTGCTAATCCGTGCGCGAAACAAAGGAACCTGTTTAACTTGCCAATATAATGCATCCGTCTTCGTGCCTCCACCATAAACCAATTAAGATTTAATTGCGGAGAATCGACGATAGTTTCATTTTGAATTGTATTTATTAGTTGTATTAACTGATTGATATGACAAATAGAGTCTCTCTAGTTATATGTTGTCAAAGTCATTATGCATGATCTTATTCTACACGTAAAAGATTTCAAAACGAATAGAGGAGCAGGGTCGACAACCCAGATAAACCATCCAAATTTTAGTAAGCATTAAACAACTTTCTTAGAAAGCATTACAGGAACAATGCCTCCAAATAAATCCTCCACTACCTCCAAATAAATCCTCCACCAGGAAATCACCAAGAGCATGCAAGCAGCAAGAACCAGAAGGAGGAGAGGGATCCTCCCCTACAACTACAAGACAATTAGATTTCACCCCAAAATCGATGCCTTTCATCAAGACAACTTCCAAGGAGGCCTTCGTCCAACCTTTGACCTTCGGAGACATAGAGCCAAACATTGGAGCCAAAACAACATTTCCTTGATGGGAAGAATTGTTTAAGAAAATCAAGAAAGAAGAACCCCTCGAGTATACCCCGCACAACGACCCTGATACAAGGAGGCTTGATGATGATGTCCTCCCAAACATCTGTAGAGATTATCTACACATGGTGGAAATCCGAACTCTGATGTTTCCTTGCATCGAGCTCCTAAAGTGGCTCATTTATCACACTAACGTGCATAAATGTTTAATCAATGATGATAATGGTGGATGTGTCAAGGTTTTCTTACCATGAGAGGTTGAAAGTTACTACAAGTTGAGGGAGTCGGGAGAAAAGATGAGCATTTATTTCATTCTGAGTTTCTATGCTTCCCATGATACCAGCAAAATTATGGCATTGTGGTGGAGGGAAGACCAAAAATTCACGAACCAAAACGTCGGTTGGTACCCAACGACCAATCTAAGAGAACCATACATATACTTGATGGCTCTTCTCTATAGGTTACATGGGGAGAAGGATTTCTCCTAGTTTTAAGAGTCTTGGATGCCCCTAGCTTTTATAGTAGCCATTTCAGGCATGGGTTTCAATTGGGGTGCTATCATCTACAAATAGTTGAGCACCTGCATAAGACAGGCCCAGACGCCAAAAGAGGGGGAAACCCCCTCCTTCTACATGGTCTTGTATTTGTTAAATGCATCTTCCCCAGGAACGTTTTCTCTAGAATGAACTTGAACTGGAACTCTTCAGATCTCCCAGTCCATGTATACTTCAACATTTTATGGGATAGCAGGTACAAAAAATCCTATGCCTTTATTTGTGAACATTTTATTGCACGTATCTATTTTTTTGTTGTTCAGGAAATAATGCCCTAGGTTGTCAAAAGAAGCAAAATGGGTTATATCAAACATGGGTCACTGGTATCTAGACGAGCGCGAAACCTACATCAAGATTTTCAGAGCCATAGTGGCACCCCATTTGTTACCCATATATGTTCCCGACTGACTAGTGTTAGGGGAAATTTGCTGGCAGACCATCCTGCAAGGATACAATGCCACCTTATTAAAGGACAAGAAGTGGGATTTCATACCATATGGGTTTCATATTGGCTTCTATATAGTCAAAGAAACCGCCCATGCTAAGCAATAAGGGCTAAGTCAATTGGAATTTTGGTTCCAAACTAGCCGATTTCGCAAACATAATCCCAAGGGACTGGTCTCACAACATTCATCGTGTTAGCACTTGGTAAATTTCCTAGAGGTTGAAAATAGAAGAAATCTACTAAGGTACTTTTGAAGATGGAATCTATCTCTTCCAACTTCAAAGAGGGATCTCGCTATATGATTTGGCTTTGTTTCTAAATTTAGATATTAGGCTAGGTAAAGAAATAGGTCGATTTTGTTGTCAAAGTGTTTTTTGAATTGGTTGAGACAGTCTACACATCCATTGGGCTATGGGGTCTGTGTCTTAACAAAATGAAATATAATCCAAAAACACAAAGGAACAATTTTCACAGGGCGAGATAATATAATCACTGGATCTTTTAGTAGCTTAAATGATGGGCAGAAGAAAAGATGAGAAAGATAAATTCAACTAAGAAGAAGTTAAGAATTTATTAATTGAAAACACCAGAAGATAAACAATAAAATCTTTCGAGTCAGAAACAGGATAAATCCTGCAACATTCGTTACTCTTAAAGATTAGTTTCAAAAAAAAATATGATCACAAAGCAAGAATAACATTCAACTTAGAGAATAAACATCACCAGTGAATACACACAAGAATCCTGTAAAAGTGCCTCCTTTTTATTAATGGAAGATCTCTTCAAAAATGTTACTGTCTGATAGCGTCAGGGTGTGAAGATCAACAACCCCCAATACTTCGAAAGGTGAAGTATTTATAACTCAAATTACAAACGTTCTTGTCATAAATGACCAGGACGTGTTAATTCTATTTTTAGCCTAACTAATTTAACAAAATTCCTAAATCTAGGAACTGCTTGATGACTTGGTGTAACTGCACGCTAATTCTTGGGTAGACCGTTGATGAAACTTTGCACGACCTCATCTAACTGGACAACTGACTGGACCTGGACAACTCATCTGCTAATTGAGAAGATCGCAGAGTTCCTCCCATATGAGATGATTGGGCACGTTGACTTTGAGCAGTCTTCGATACACTTCGTCCATTTCTATATACTTGGCGAATGTAGGCTTGGTGAGGAATATGTATCGAATCTCGTGCTGGATACTAATGTCCCACTGAAGGGCATCCAGGAATGATTTTCCGGTGATGCTCCCTTGTATGCCAACAAACTTTGAACTGTCCTTAGACACTTCGACCAATCTCTTCTTGTAGTCTAGGAGTGTCATTAATTTATCATTGATCACTTTTAGACCAGGAAGACCCTTCTTCTGGAGAGCTTCAATTTTATTGAAAAACCTCTGTACCCCCTGGTCCATGAATTGAACCTTTTCTTCCAGCTGAAGCATTAGTCCTCTCTTGGTCAAAACTCTTTTGACCTCAAGGATGGTCTCTATTTTGTCTTCAATCTTCAGCTCTTCCAGCTCTTCCCTGGTCTTAGAATTTAGGAACTTGATGATCTCATTTTCCTGTGTTGGCATGTCCCCCAATTCTACTCTGATATTCTCAATGGCCTGTTTGATCCTCTGGACCAACTCATTCTACTCAAACATGATTTGGATCATGGTCCATATCTCATTTATGGACTTTTTGATGTCTTTCCATACATTCTCTTTGACATCAGCCAAAGTCTTCCCTGCCACTGTTTGCTTTTGGAGCTGTTGTAGCTCCTGCTTGAGCTGCTTTGTTACCTGCTTTTCCTTGGAGAGGCTGGTCTAGAAGGAAGTTTTTAGTCCCTGAAGGTTCTCAACTTCTTTTTTAAGATTGTTGATCTCTGTCTCCTGTAGGTTCATCTTTTCCATGGATTTAGCCAGGTCGGTTGTATTCTCTTGGGATGTCAATGGAGTTGCGGTTGGGACTGCTCTCACTGATACAATGCTTGCTCCTGAAATTGGAATGACACTCAATGGAATGAATTCCATTGGCTTCAGTTGTTCCTTCTCTTTCAATAATCTCTCCATCTCAGCTTCCATTTCTTTGAGCTGTGCATTCTGCTCCATGAGTAGCTTGAGCATTTCGTCCTTCTCGCCTTCTTTCTCTGCTATCTCCTTCGCCTACGAGTCCTTTGTGGGTGGGAGCTTCAGTTGTATCCTCAAGGAGGCAATGTCAGCATTCTTCTTATTTATCATCTCCTCCTCTTCTTTGACATTTGAAGGGTCATAGCCGATCTTGAGGACCAGCTCCTCCAAAGTTTTGATTCTATTGTCTTTCGCAAAGGATGATATCTTCTCCAGCTTGAGCTGTGTCTGAGCATTGTTCAGTGATACCTATAATTTTGCTGCAGAAGCGGAAACATGCACCAATGTATGGAATACCATCTCACCTGTCTGCCTATGTAGATCCATCTGATCTGCTGGGTGTACGTCCTTCGTCTAAAATTCGAAGGTGGCCCTCTTGTAGTCTGTGATCACCTTGGGGTCTGGTACCTGCGCCTGGAGGAAGGACATGTGTATTCTTCCCTTTTCTGTGTCAAATGCAGACAAAAACCTATGCTGCACAATCGACATCTTCTTCTGAAACTGAGTGTAAGTACTGCTGGTAAGGGTCTGGTTCTTTTTCTTGATCAGCTCGTACTTCTCGAAAATGCTCAAATTGGGCCCAGTCTTGCCTGGCTGAGTGTCTAGTGGGGAGTCTGTGGATTTCTTCAGTACTATTGGGGTGATGTCCTTATGAAGGATCGAACCAAAGGGTTGAATCACAGACTTAGTCACTGTGGTAGGAGGGACTTCTTTTTCTCCAGTCGGACCAGGAACTGAAATTGTCTTGGGCCTCTTAGTGTGCAACTGGAACTCTTCAGATGATACCTCTGTGACAGGCAGAGATAATTCTTGTCAAGGCCTTTTTTCCTTACAGACCTGTGGTGTGGTCGTTGGTGGAAAAGTGGTCGGGGGAACCTGCTGTTCCACTTCGACCAAGGTGTCAGGCACCCACACTGTCTGATTGGTGAATTTTTCAATTTCGGGCTTGGACACATGAACATACGAGATGTTTTTGTTCTTCACCCTCATTTATGAGATGATCCCATAAGGATCATCGTGCAATGGGAATCTCATAAAGAACTTCATTTCTTTCAACATCCTGTCAGCTTCTTCCCCGGCGCCTCGATTGTTGCAGATGAAGGAGCCAATCTGCCCCTTGATTCTCAGCTACTGTTTTTTCTTCAAAGATACAAAATGGATATCATCTAAATTCATGATCTGTCTTATATACTCTAACGCAAAGATTCTGACCGGCACATACTTGGGCAGCTTATAGGGTGCCAACTCGCACCCGTATACTCTGATCTCGGTATGGTTTTGATACAGGTACCAATCCTCGGTCTTTGTATTATCCGAGAGGTGCAGGATCCTCTGAACTTCATCGTTTATTCGAGGCTCGGGCCTGCCACCTAGCATGCTTACCACGGGGTGGTAGAACAGATCGATGAATGCCTTGAAGCTATACTCTGTAGAGTTATGCTTCAGCAAAGAGGTCCATACTGTGACTGCTTGAGGTTTACCATCTGCGTCCATCTTCTGCATGGAAACTGCAAACTTATCCGCGTGGAAAAAACCGAACAAGTAGGCTAATACTGATGAATATCTGAACATGCCTTCCGTGCCAAAATTCATGAATTGTTCGTGAATATTTTCTGCTAAGAAGGTGTTGAAATCAAACTGGGTGGTGGGCTTTTCATCAGTGGAGAAAATGGACAGAAAACCCAGAATGGGCTCATCTACCCACTGGTCGGAATAGTACCCTAGCAAAGCACAAAGGGAAGAAATGACCTGGTTTCCCTTAGTGGAGAACATGGACGATGGGTAAGGGGGATTTGTGGAAGGGAATTCAGAGGAGGTGGGAAGGAAAAGCTCAAATAGTTGAGCTCTTTGGGGAAAATTCATCTTCTGATACAATTCAGTGAGAATTTCTAGGTTGAAGGGGGACGCAGAGTCGGCTCAGGGAATTTGCATCATTTGGTCTATGGCTTTGGGCATGATGAGGAACAGGATGTCTCCAGATGAGGAGATGATTTCTCTTTGTTCGGGCATATAGTGAGCTTGACATTTAAGTGCGAACTCGGGAAAATGGTGGATCTGGGGAAATAGGTAAAGGGGTAAATTGGACTCCCAGAGTCCAATTTCATCGCTCTGGTCCAGGAAAAATTCCCTGAGCCATGAATGGAGGTCTGAGAAATCGAAATCACATTTGGTATCTACGATCAATCTGTCTTTGTCGACCAGTGGGATCTTGTCCAGGTCGACAGGAGGCGGGATAAATGCATTTTCTTCTCCTTCTGCTTGTCTGGGCTTTGGCGCCATTTATGCAACAGTACCTGCAATAAACACAAAGTTAGTGGGGTCAAATGACTGTGGATGAAGGTGACAAGATTTAATGGAGGAGCAAGCAATGAGTTTCTCTGGTGCGATGAGTGAACAACAAAAGTAGGGGAAAAACAATAGTTTTATTTAAAAATGGGGTTGGTTGGGCGCGGGATACAGGTCAGCTGGATAACGGATAGGTTATCCAGTAATAAATGGACAACGGATCATTTGGGGGTGAGATGGTAGGTTACAGTGGCCGAAAGATACAAACGGGTGATGTGGCGACTAGGGATTGGAGGTAAAATTCGCAATAAGGGGCTTTCCATGAGTGAAAAAAGGGGGAGGGGACTGACAACAGTTATGGGATGTGACTAACTCGGGAACAAGTGGAACAAGTGGAACAAGTGGAAGGTGACATTCATAAGTGACGGGGGGCTTGTCAGATAGCAGATGGTGACGGGACTTCGGGGCCAATAGACTAACGCCACGTATAAAAAGGGACCCGCCAAAGGGAGATTACCATTCCAGACCCCCACCCTCGGTTAAAAGCAGATCATCCAGAGGGGTCCGAAATCCATTTAGGGTCATTGATCTACGCGCCTGTTTCCTGGATGCAGATCTTAGCATGCCTTTTATTACTCGATTTCGGACCCCCCCCCTTCCATTAAAGGCAGAACGAATGGAGGGGTCCAGAATCCAATCTTGACCGTCGATTTAAGTGCTCATCCCTGGGCTGTTCAGAAGCGCGCAAATGTTATCAGCGATTCCAGACCCCCCCCCCGGCTAAAAGCAGAATGGTCGGGAGGGGGGGGGGTCCAAAATGCTCTATGCACCGTAGATCTGGGCATCGCGGTCAGAACCGTCGGTATGTGCAGGGAGTATAAAGGGGGAGCGAAAAAGCACATGCACTGGGAAAACTTAGGATAAGTTCATTTTTATGGGTTTTTCCCCAAACTTTCAAGGAGACACCACCATGGGGCTTCAACCAAACTATCTTTTAGGCATTTGAAACATGGTGCAACACTTTACATCAAGCTGTTTTTATTGAAATGAAGCAACCGTGCCACTAACCTATGTTCTAACCTAGTTTCCTATGACAGTTAACCCAGATTAAACTGTTGGGTTAAGAAATTACTCTACCCTAGGGCTATCTGACCAGGATTAGATAGTCTGGCCAGATTTATTCACTAATCTAACCTAGACACTTTGGCTAAGATTAAACTGTTTAGCCAAATTCATTCACTACCCTATCAACATCAAATTTAAAAATAATTTGGCCATGCTTGAAAGGTATGGACCAAGTTACTATTATTGCATGGGGCTTTTATTGTAATTCTTTTATGCCCTCTTTTCTTTCTTTTTCTTTTTTCTTTTTCTTTTCTTTTTTCTTTTTATTTGCAGAATGAAAAATCATTTGTGAACAAAAACACTAGAGACAGATAATGTCCCAGTCACCAGTTGATTCCTATAACTTATAGGGTGATAACAATGGCTCCACCTGGGGATGGTACTTGCCCTATGAAGTGCCAAGAATCCTGGTTCCTATCATTCTAAAAATTTCTGCCTAGTGGCCTTCGTTGGTTTTATTCTCAAAAGATGGAAAAACAGTGGTCAACAACTTAGGGCCTTCTCTTCGGGCTTCAACCAACTGACTAATGTTCTTCACTCAGAAAATGCAAATAAAAAATGAAAATTAAAATGGTATGTACAATGGAGAGTGAAAACTTGACTCTTCTACTGAGGTGGCACATAATGTTTCAGCATTCTGCCATTCACAGGTCCTCCTGGCAGATCTGTCCCATCATCGTTGTTTAGCAAGAAAGCATTGTTTCCCCTGAAAGCTTGGATCATGTATGGTCCTGTCCACAGACTGTCAAATTTTCCATTCTTTCCCTTGTCTTCATTTCTGGCGTCCCATCTCAACACCAAATCTCCTAGCTCAAAATCATCCTCCTTGGTTTGTTTTTCAAAGATCTTCTTGATGTTTTCTTGGATTACCTGAGTCTTGTTGAAAATGTCCTCCCTAGACTGCTGCAAATGGATCATTTGGTTGATCCTTCTCTGTGAGTCATTTGGCTCAACTTGTACCTCTTGAAGCAACTTCATGATAGGGACTCCTAAAGAAGTGGGGAAAACTGCCTCTATACCATAGACCAGCTGGTATGGTGACATACCAATCGACCTTTTGGTGGTCAATCTATCAGCCCACAACACGAACACCAACTTGTTGTGCCATGATTTCTTGTTTTCCTGTAATGTTTTCTTGATGATATTTACCAAGGTTTTGTTTGAAGATTCCGCCAACCCATTCCCCTAAGGGTAGTAGGTTTTGGAATGCCCCAAACCAATCTAGTACTGGTTGCAGAAATCTATGAGCTTCTTCGACTGAAAGGCAACTGCATTATCAGTTATAATATTTCTAGGACATCCAAAATGAGAAAAAATATTATTTTCAAGGAACTTGATAATAACAGAGTCAGTGGCTTGCCTTCTTGGTACTGCCTCGATCCATTTGGTAAAATAATCGGTGGCAGTGAGAATCCACCTGTGTTGGCCTGAAGACGGGGGGTGTATTTCTCCAATGAAATTGAGTCCCCATTGCTGGAAAGGGGCTTCAACTAAGATCGGTTTCAGAGGTAGATGGAGAAGTTTTCTTTTACCTTCAAACAACTGACATTGATGACATGCATCCACTTTATGATGTACATCAATGAACAGGGTGGGCCAATAGAATCTAGCTCTGAGTATTTTGTTGGTCGTGACCTTCCAGTTTAGATGGCCACCACATTCTCCTGCATGAAACTCTTGTAACACTTTATCAACTTCATCTTTCAATAAACAATTTAACAAAATGCCTCCATGATCTTTCCAATACAAATTGCCTTCTAGAATGCAAAATTTTAAGGCTTTCAACTTTAAAAATCTATCTTTAGTCTTAGTCAAACCAGGGGGAGCTTGTAGATTTTTCAAAATGAATATAAGGTCTGCGTACCATGGAGAGTTGAGAAATACTTCTCTCACGTTTGGAGTCGCCATCTCGCCCTGTTCATCTGCCACATCTAGAAAATTAATGTCAAGAGCATGAAAGTTAGATTCAACCATTAATTTAGCAAGGCCTTGACCTTTGATTAGTTTCATGGGCTTAATCTCTATATCGTATTCTAAAATGACAACAATCCATTTTCCCCTTCTTCCATATGGATTGTCCTGTGTCAAGATGTCTTTTACTACTGCATTCAAAACATATTCTATGGTGTGGGAATGAAGAATGTAGACTCTGAAGTCTTTTATGGATTTTACCAAAGCAAAAGCTTGTTTCTCCATTATCTTGTAATTTAGAGCAACGTCTCTTAATGATTTGCTAAATAAAGCTATGGGTTGTTCATACCCTTCACTGTTCTTTTGCAGTAACACTGCTGCTATAGTATGTTCATAAGAGAAAGAAAAGAGATAGAAATCCTTAGTAAAATCAGGACTGATCAAAACAGGGGCCTCTGTGAGTGCTCGTTTGACTTGTTCGAAAGACTGTCTGGACTCAGAGTCCCATTTTATTTTTATGTATTTTTAAAGCATGTTTGTAATGTTTTTGAGGAGTTCTGCCAGATTGGGAATGAATATTCGTAGAAAGTTTATTCTCCCGATAAAAGACTGTAGTTCTTTGAGGTTTCTTGGGTGTTCTAATTTTTGTATGGCCTCGATTCTGCTGGGGTCTATTTTGATTCCATCTTTGGAGATGATGTGTCCTAGCAGTTTACCTTCTTCTAACCCAAAAAGGCTCTTCTTAGGATTTAAAGAAATCACAAACCTTCTACATTTCTCGAAGACTCGTCTGAGGTGTCGCAGGTGTTCATCATCAGATCGGGAAAACACAGTTACATCATCTAAATAGACGACAATAAACTTACATGATTCTTCCAAGAAGGCAATATCCATCGCCCTCTGGAATGTGGCTCCTGCGTTCATCAGACCAAAAGGCATTTTCACATACATGAAAGTGCCCCATGGGGTGGTGAAAGCGGTTTTGTCTTGGTCATCTGGGTGAACTAGGACCTGATTGTAACCTGAGAAACCGTCCAGCAGAGAAATCTGACTGGACCCGACCACCCTTTACAGGATGTGGTCCATTTTTGGCAAGGGGTAATTATCCTTCAGGGAGACCTTATTCAAATTTCGAAAATCTATACAAAGTTTGATCTCCCTGGTTTTCTTACATGTAGGGACCAAATTAGAGACCCATTTGGAAAAGCGCAACGGAACTATGATTTTGGCATCATACATTTTTTTGATCTCCTTTTCTATCAGAGGGAGAAACTTGGGATTTATCCTCCTAAGTTTCTGCCTAAATGGATTTTTGTCTTCTTTTATTGGAATCCTGTGTTGTATGATGCTGGTATCGTAGGCTTTCAAATCTTCATAACCCCATGCAAAGACATCTGAATATTCTTTGAAAAAATCAATGTATTTGAGTTTTTTTTTCTGGGGGTAATGATTTAGATAGTTTGACTATCCTGGGTTTCTCTTCAGTCCCTATATTACAGTCTTCTACCTCTTGTCCATGAGCTTCGATTTTCAGTTTTTTGGCTACGTCGTTAAAGTCAAACAAGTCCTCTAAAGGAACTAGACCTCTAGGCAAACCATTACTTTTCAACTATAAAACATCAACGTCCATTTCGTCATCGCCTAATTCTCCTGAATCTATGGTATTTACACTATCAATTTCAAACTCAGAACTATTTACATTTTCATCTTCGTTCTCTAAATCTATATTTGTACATTCAAAATCGTTTTTACACTGTAGAAAGTCTTCGATTTGATCATCATTACCAAACACTTTCCAGTACCTGATATTGTCGGGGACGGTTGGTCTGCATTTCACCTCAACAGTGTATGGACGAGTTGAGCGAAAAGGAATCTTATAGGAGGCTGCTGAAGTAGCCAATCCATCCGCTAGGATGTTTTTTCCCCTCGGCATTACCTGCAAGTCAACTTCAGTGAAACATCTAAGGGCATCTAGAACAACATTCCTATAAGCTCTAAGACATGGGTGTTTTGCAGCATACTCACCTTTGATTTGCTTTATTATCAACTCAGAGTCACCTCTTACCATAATCTGTTTAGCACCAACTCTTTTCAAAATCTTCAGACCGAGCATCAAGGCTTCATACTCAGCAATATTGTTAGTGCATTGGAAATTTAATTTGTAAGAATGGTTTTCTGAATACCTGTTTTTGTGATTATGCAGCCAGACTCCTACTCCAGCTCCTTCTTTACTCACTGCTCCATCAAAATCCATGCTCCAAAAATCAGCGGGTAACTCTTCAGTTATCACGTTCTTCATCCTTGCTACCTCAATGATTTCTTGGCCTTCATCTTGACTAGATGTGTCTTCCATCAACTGAGTATCTTTCTCTCCTGTGTCACCATCATTGTACAAGATAAAAGAATCCAGATCAGAATGTGTAGAGTAGAGGGGATAGTTGTGCGGTTTTTCTTGGCTACTGACCATGTACTACATCAATGTTTCTCTGTATAGCCTCCTTTGTTGCTTGAAAACTGGGATAGTGGCATAAGACATATCCAGCTATAGGGTTCCTTTCAACTTAGTCCCCCAAGATCGGGATAGAAACATTCCATACTTCGAAGGGATATCCGTGACTACCATGTCCATGACCATTCTCTTTGCAGGAATCTAAACCAAGGTGATGCATAGGTCCTTGATCAAACCAATACATCTGACTTTATTGGAGTCAAATGAGTGTAAATATTTATAAGGTCTGGTGACCTCCAGTCCGAGTTTCTCCATTACTGCTTTGGGAATTAGATTGTGGGAAGCACCCAAGTCAAGCATAACGTTATGCAAGATCAGGTCATGTATATTTAGACTGATGTAAAAATGAGCGACCTCACCAGTATCATCTCGACCATCTACTTCAGGTCCGAAAAGAAGCTCGGGTTGATCATCAGTAAGGTTCAAAGTATCTGAATGATTTGTTGATCCAATGGTTAAGGCCTTCGTGCCTATGTCAGGTTCAATGGCCATTTCTTTAATCACCTATGAACGATAAGCGTCTTTGTTCATCAACTCTGTAAGTGGGATGGGAATTTTTACTTTGGTCAATTCCCCCTCAAGGCTGAAAGGTGTAAGGGCTCTGCCTTGGCTCATAAATTCTGGTTTGTCCACCATATTCTTCTGCTCAGAAGTACTTGGTAGATTAATAGGTGAAGCCTCGGGCTGGGATGGTATTTTCATAATGGTAAGGTTTTTCTTCACAGGAGTGTCGACAATGCTCTTCTCAGGAATCTTCTCGGCAGCTGGCTCGAAGGCCTTCTTGGTTTCGACTACCTTCTTTGTTTCCTTCGTCTTTTTTGGGGAACTCCCTTTTGTCTTCTTACACCACAGATTGTACTTTTGGTGTACCTCCAAAATGGAATTTTCGAATGCCTGCTGTTTTTCATCTTCAGCTTCTTCACTGAATTTTGTTTGGTTGAGAAGAAAAAGTTCTTGCTCTTCTTGGGTAAGGAAAATCGCTTCGTTGTCATGAATGCCCATGAGATTAATGTGAGTATCCTCCAGTTCTTCGATTACTTCCTCCCCCTCATCAACATAATTTTCTTGTAGAGGAGGTCTGATCTGCTGATTTGGACCCCTCTGCTCTCTTTGATCCCTAGGATCTCTCTGTCTGATTTGAGGAGGGTTTCTCCTAAAGTTTGGGTTCCAAACTTGGGGAGCTGGTGGGTTTTCTCTCAGAGGATTTTTGTCTGACACAATAAGTCTTTCCATCATTCTTTCCACTGATCTGGCCAAAGAATCCAATTTGGAATCTGAGTTCGATGTGGAAGGTTCTTCTTTGATCGTGACTCTCCTTTCTGACCTCTGACGTGCCCTTTTTGCCAACAGATTGGCCTCCACACTTATAGCACTTTTCTGCATGTCTGCCAAGGTGGTGGAATTTCTTTCTCTTAGTTGGTACGACATATCGGCATCAAAACCATCAGGGAATTTTATCAACGCCAGGCCCTGTGGAGGTTTGATTTTGACTGGAATTGCATTGTACAGGTTGTTGAAACAGGTGCAGTAATCTTGTACCGTCTCACCTTGATTTCTTCTTATATTCTCGTATTCTGACCATATCTAGAGAGGGTTTTTCTTTACCTCCCATCTGTTAAGAAAACTCCTTTGGAACGCGACGAGGTCAGGGACTGAGGCGGCGGGTAAATCTTTGTACCATTTCTTGACGTCAACTGTCAAACTTTGGGAAAACAATCTCATTTGAACGTCAACCTCATCAACTTCTTGCAGGTCAAAATAATCATTCATTAAGTCAACATGTTATTGGGCGTTTAAAGGTCATGTTGCATCGAACTGTGGAAGTCTTGTTTGATAATATTGGGGCATGGCATGTAGTGGTGCAGCCAATACCAAAGGAGCATATCGAGCTTCCATGATGGGTGGAGGAGGTGGGATGACAACCTGGATGATCGGCGAGGTAGTGACTAAAGACGAGGACGAGGAGGGACTGGATAGTACTGAGGGAGTGATTTGTGGTTTAGTCTTGGGAGACAGAACTTCAGGGGTTCGGGGTTGCAAAACAGTTGGGTCAAAGATGATTCCAGTCACATAGCTGTCGAACCATGTTCTAACCAAGCTTTGTTGTGGAAAGGTATCGAGGTCAGGGTTTTGAGAGGTAACAGGTTTCCCTGAAAAGGAAAGGGACTTATGAAGGGGAATATGACTCACTAAACCTTCAACTAAGGTCCTTTTCTTGAGCAACTGTTCGGGGCTATCTGTCACTATCGTAGGTTTTGGGTCAGGATGAGATCGAGTGTGAACTTTCTTGGGAGCCAAAACTCTTTTTGGTTATATATATATATATATATATATTTAGTTTTGTGAGTCTGAAAATAATATGTACAAAGTTTAATCAACCTCTAAACATTATTTTCTTCTCAAATTTGAACTTACTTTTAGGGGAAAGAAAACGTGAAATTATCAATTTTTAGTTCTTCCCCAGTGGAGTCACCACTATGTTAGCACTTGGTAAATTTCCTAGAGGTTGAAAATAGAAGAAATCTACTAAGGTAACTTTATCCAACCACTTTTGAAGCTGGAATCTAGCCCTTCCAACTTCAGAGATGGATCTCTCTATATGATTTGGCTTTGTTTCTAACTTTAGATATTAGGCTAGGTAAAGAAATAGGTCAGTTTTGTTGTCAAAGTGTTTTTTGAATTGGTTGAGACAGTCTACACATCCATTGGGCTATGGGGTTTGTGTCTTAATAAAATGAAATACAATCCAGAAACGTAAAGGAACAATTTTCACAGGGTGAGATAATATAATCATTGGATCTTTTAGTAGCTTAAATGATGCGCAGAAGAAAAGACGAGAAAGATAAATTCAACTAAGAAGCAGTTAAGAATTTCTTAATTGAAAACACCAGAAGATAAACAATAAAATCTTTCGAGTTAGAAACAGGGTATCCAAGATAAATCCTGCAACATTCGTTACTCTTAAATATTAGTTTCAGAAAACAATATGATCACAAAGCAAGAATAACATTCAACTTAGAGAATAAACATCACCAGTGAATACACACAAAAATCCTGTAAAAGTGCCTCCTTTGTATTAATGGAAGATCTCTTCAAAAATGTTACAGTCTGATAGCGTCAGGGTGTGAAGATCAACAACCCCCAATACTTCGAAAGGTGAAGTATTTATAACTCAAATTACAAACGTTCCTGTCATAAATGACCAGGATGTGCTAATTCTATTTTTAGCCTAACTAATTTAACAAAATTCCTAAATCTAGGAACTGCTTGATGACTTGGTGTAACTGCACGCTAATTTCTGGGTAGACCGTTGATGAAACTTTGCACGACCTCATCTGACTGGACAACTGATTGGACCTAGACAACTCATCTACTAATCGAGTAGATCGCAGAGTTCCTCCCATATGAGATGACTGGGCACGTTGACTTTGAGCAGTCTTTGATACACTTCGTCCATTTCTGTATACTTGGCAAATGTAGGCTTGGTGAGGAATATGTATCGAATCTCGTGCTGGATACTAATGTCCCACTGAAGGGAATCCATGAATTCTTTGTCGGTGATGCTCCCTTGTATGCCAACAAACTTTGAATTGTCCTTAGACACTTCGGCCAATCTCTTCTTGTAGTCTGGGAGTGTCATTAATTTATCATTGATCACTTTCAGACCAGGAAGACCCTTCTTCTGGAGAGATTCAATTTTATTGAAAAACCTTTGTACCCCCTGGTCCATGACTTGAACCTTTTCTTCCAGCTGAAGAATTAGTCCTCTCTTGGTCATAACTCTTTTGACCTCAAGGATGGTCTCTATTCTGTCTTCAATATTCATCTCTTCCAGCTCTTCCCTGGTCTTAGAATTTAGGAACTTGATGATCTCATTTGCCTGTGATGGCATGTCCCCCAATTCTACTCTGATCTTCTCAATGGCCTGTTTTCTCCTCTGGACCAACTCATTATGCTCAAACATGATTTGGATCATGGGCCATATCTCATTTATGGACTTTGTGATGTTTGTCCATACATTCTCTTTGACATCAACCAAAGTCTTCCCTGCCACTGTTTTCTTTTGGAGCTACTGTAGCTCTTGCTTGAGCTGCTCTGTTACTTGATTTTCCTTGGAGAGGCTGGTCTGGAAGGAAGTTTTTAGTTCCTGAAGGTTCTCAACTTCCTTTTAAAGCCTGCTGATCTCTGTCTCCTATAGGTTCATCTTTTCCATGGATTTATCCAGGTCAGCTGTATTCTCTTGGGATGTCAATGGAGTTGCGGATGGGACTGCTGTCACTGATACAGTGCTTTCTCCTGAAATCAGAATGGCACTCAATGGAATGACTTCCATTGGCTTCATCTACTCCTTCTCTTTCAATAATCTCTCCATCTCAGCTTCCATTTCTTTGAGTTGTGCATTCTGCTCCATGAGCAGTTGAGCATTTCGTCCTTCTCGCCTTCTTTCTCTGGTATCTCCTTCACCTACGAGTCCTCTATGGGTGGGAGCTTCAGTTGTTTCCTCAAGGAGGAAATGTCAGCATTCTTCTTCTTTATCATCTCCTCCGCTGCTCGGACGTTCGAAGGGTCATAGCCAATCTTGAGGACCAACTCCTCTAAAGTTTTGATTCTATTGTCTTTCACAAAGGATGATATCTTCTCCATCTTGAGCTATGTTTGAGCGTTGTTCAGTGATACCTATAATTTTGCTGCAGAAGCGGAAGCATGCGCCAATGTATGGAATAACATCTCACCTGTCTTCTTGTGGAGATCCATCTGATCTGTTGGTTGCACGTCCTTCGTCTGAAATTCGAAGGTGGCCCTCTTGTAGTCTGTGATCACCTTGGGGTCTGGTACCTGCGCCTGGAGGAAGGCCATGTGCATTCTGCCCTTTTTTGTGTCAAATGAAGACAACAGCCTATGTTGTGCAGTTGACATCTGCTTACGAAACTGAGTGTAAGTACTACTGGTAAGGGTCTTGTTCTTTTTCTTGATCAACTCGTACTTCTCGAAAATGCTCAACTTGGGCCCAGTCTTGCCTGGTTGAGTGTCTAGTGGGGAGTCTGTGGATTTATTCGATACTAATGGGGTGATGTCCTTATGAAGGATCGAACCGAAGGGTGGAATAACAAACTTAGTCACTATGGTAGGCGGGACTTCTTTTTCTCCAACCAGACCAGGAACTGAAATTGTCTTGGGCCTCTTAGAGTGCAACTAGAACTCTTCAGACGATACCTCCGTGACAGGCAGAGATAAATCTTGTCGAGACCTTTTTTCCTTAGGGACATGTGGCATGGTATTTGGTGGCACATTGGTTGGGGGAACCTATTGTTCCACTTCGACCAAGGTGTCGGGCACCCGCACTGTCTGATTGGCGAATTTTTCAATTTCGGGCTTGGACACATGAACATACGGGATGTTCTTGTTCTTCACCCTCATTTATGAGATGATCCCATAAGGATCATAGTGCCATGGGAAGCTCATAAATAACTTCATTTCTTTCAACATCCTGTCAGCTTCTTCCCTAACGCCCCGACTGTTGCAGATGAAGGAGCCAATCTGCCCCTTGATTCTTAGCTACTGCTTTTTCTTCAAAGATACAAAATGGATATCATCTGAATTCATGATCTGTCTTATATACTCTAACGTAAATATTCTGACCGACACATACTTGGGCAGCTTATAGGGTGCCAACTCGCACCCGTATACTCTGATCTCGGTATGGTTTTGATACAGGTACCAATCCCCGGTCTTTGTATTATCCGAGAGGTGCAGGATCCTCTGAACTTCATCGTTTATTTGAGGATCGGGCCTGCCACCTAGCATGCTTACCACGGGGTGGTAGAACAGATCAATGAACGCCTTGAAGCTATACTATGTGGAGTTATGCTTCAATAAAGAGGTCCATACTGTGACTGCCTGAGGTTTACCATCTGCGTCCATCTTCTGCATGGAAAATGCAAACTTATCCGCCTAGAAAAAGATGAACAAGTAGGCTAATACTGATGAATATCTGAACATGCCTTCCGTGCCGAAATTCACGAATTGTTCATGAATATTGTCTACTAAGAAGGTGCTGAAATCAAACTAGGTGGTGGGATTTTCATCGGTGGAGAAAATGGACAGAAAACCCATAATGGGCTCATCTACCCACTGGTCAGAATAATACCCTAGCAAAGCACAAAGGGAAGAAATGACCTGGTTTCCCTTAGTGGAGAACATGGACGATGGGTAAGGGGGATTTGTGGAAGGGAATTGAGCGGAGGTGGGAAGGAAAAGCTCGAATATTTGAGCTCTTTGGGGAAAATTCATCTTCTGATACAATTCAGTGAGAATTTCCAGGTTGAAGGGGGATGCAGAGTTGCTTCGGGGAATTTGCATCATCTGGTCTATGGCTTCGAGCGTGATGAGGAACAGGATGTCTCCAGATGAGGAGACGACGACTCTCTGTTCGGGAATATAGTGAGCTTGACATTTAAGCACGAAATCGGGAAAATGGTGGATCTGGGGAAAGAGGTAAAGGGGTAAATTGGACTCCCAGAGTCCAATTTCATCACTTTGGTCCAGGAAAACTTCCCTGAGCCATGACTGGAGGTCTGAGAAATCGAAATTGCATTTGGTATCTGCGATCAATCTGTCTTTGTTGACCAGTGGGATCTTGTCCAGGTTGACGGGAGGCGGGAGAAACAGATTTTCTTCTCCTTCTGCTTGTCTGGGCTTTGGCGCCATTTATGCAACAGTACCTGCAATAAACACAAAGTTAGTGGGGTCAATTGATTGTGGATGAAGGTGAAGGGATGTAACAGAGGAGCAAGCAATGAGTTTCTCTGGTGCGACGAGTGAACATCGAAAGTAGGGGAAAAACAATAGTTTTATTTAAAAATGGGGTCGGTTGGGCGCGGGAGACAGGTCAGCTGGATAACGGATAGGTTATCCAGTAATAAATGGACAACAGGTCATTTGGGGGTGAGATGGCAGGTGACGGTGGCCGAAAGATATGGACGGGTGACATGGCGGCTAGGGATTGGAGGTAAAAGTCACAATAAGGGGCTTTCCATGAGTGAAAAAGGGGGGAGGGGACTGACAACAGTTATGGGATGTGACTAACTCGGGAACAAGTGGAACAAGTGGAACAAGTGGTACAAGTGGAAGGTGACGTTCATAAGTGATGGGGTGTTTGTCAAATAGAAGATGGTGATGGGACTTCGGGGCCAATATACTGACGCCACGTATAACAAGGGACCTGCTAGAGGGATATTACCATTCCAGACCCCCCCCCTTGGTTAAAAGAAGATCATCCAGGGGGGTCCGAAATCCATTTAGGGTCTTTGATCTACGTGTCTGTTTCCTGGCCGCAGATCTTAGCATGCCTTTTATTACTCGATTCCAGACCCCCCCTTCCATTAAAGGCAGAACGGAGGGGGGGGTCTGGAATCCAATCTTGACCGTCGATTTAAGTGCTCATCCCTGGGCCGTTCAGAAGCACGCAAATATTATCAGCGATTCCGAACCCCCCCGGCTAAAAGTAGAAGGGTCGGGGGGGTCTGGAATGCTCTATGCACCGTAGATCTGGGCACCGCGATCAGAACCGTCGGTATGTGCAGGGAGTATAAAGGGGGAGTGGAAAAGCACATGCACTGGGAAAACTTAGGATAAGTGCATTTTTATGGGTTTTTCCCCAAACTTTCAAGTAGACACCACCATGGGGCTTCGACCAAACTATCTTTTAGGAATTTGAAACATGGTGCAACACTTTACATCAAGCTGGTTTTATTGAAACAAAGCAACCATGCCACTAACCTATGTTCTAACCTAGTTTCCTATGACAGTTAACCCAGATTAAACTGTTGGGTTAAGAAATTACTCTACCCTGGGGCTATCTAACCAGGATTAGACTGTCTGGCCAGATTTATTCACTAATCTAACCTAGACACTTTGGCTAAGATTAAACTGTTTAGCCAAATTCATTCACTACCCTATCAACATCAAACTTAAAAAGAACTTGGCCATGCTTGAAAGGTATGGACCAAGTTACTATTATTGAATGGGGCTTTTATTGCAATTCTTTTATGCCCTCTTTTCTTTCTTTTTCTTTTTTCTTTTATTTTATTTTCTTTTTTATTTTTTCTTTTTATTTGCAGAATGAAAAATCATTTGTCAACAAAAACACTAGAGACAGATAATATCCCAATCACCAGTTGATTCCTATAGCTTATAGGGTGATAACACATCGCAGGTATCATCCTGTTGTCCTTATGCCCATGATCGGTTCGAAAATGAAATCTTCACCGAAAATTCCCAAGATTGGGATGAAGTGGCATCAAGAAGGGATGATCCTTGAATGACCAGATTCAAGGCCATGAGTTTGGAAGAACAAGCAACGTCTTTGGAGCGGAAATCTTAATAAATTCTCAAGGGTCAGGACAGAACTGTAGCATCTAAACCTAGCGAGGGAATAAACGATCCCTAAGAGGGCGTCGAGGGGGCAACAGTTCATCAAGAATCCACAGTAAAAATGAGGGACCTCCCTGAAGATCAAGCTGCACAAGAGATGGGTGCACTTTTATACCAGTAAGGCCAGCTTCTAATGAAGCTGATGCAGGATGATCCATACCTTATCATAAGACCTACGATTTCAAATACTATCTGAAGCGTCCTGACAAAGTCAAGCGGCCCTGGTCCCATGAATCCTCACAAAACCAATGGGTTAGGTAATTTTGAATCCTCAACATCGCCATTCCATTCCTTGGAACGTGAGACAAATTAAACAAAGACAGGCCAGGTCTCGATAGAAACCCGAGCACCCAACCCCCTGAGAAAACTTATACATATATATAGTGACGATGAGAGTCTAGAGTCATATCACGACATCCTAGTGCATGTCCAAGAGGAATAATGTCTTGAGAAAACATATTCCCCTGAGCCCGAGAAAACCTATTCCCCTCAGCCTGAGTTTCAAGACCAGGAGGTCTTGCAAAAGGAAATAGAAACCAAAAGAAGCCTTGACACAAAAGGACCCAATAAATCAGAAGTCGAGGCAAATTGAAATGACGGGCCCGAACCGAAGGACACATAGAAAGGATCTCTACAAAAGGAAATCAACAGTTCTACGACTGATGAACAAGTAAGTAACGAGCCTATACCCGTCACTTCCATTCTGCCCAATGCTCAGATCCCTGACGAGCGACAAATGGGATTCGGACCCGCAAGATACACCAAGGAAGTCTGAGAGTCTGACCTTGAACAAATATACACCACCGGTAGTTTTAGAAACAAACTAACATGGGGAGATTAGTAGATACCAGAGCCAGTATACGAGGTAGCAGATATCTATGCGATCTCCTACATTTAGAAGAGAAAGGCCATTTTCCAAAGGACTGTGAAGAAAAGAAGGATCTCATTGGATCACTCCATCCTAGTTACTACAGAGGAGAACTTGATCAAAATAGTAGCTGCCTGGACGTCTGAACTGATTGGCGTAGGAAAATCCCTCTCATATGCCACCTTAGACAGAGACAAGAGAGATGAAAAGGAACTAGCCGCCACCCTGAAGGAGCTCAAACACTTGCACCATCTTTCTGAATACTATAAGGGCGCCATGCAGACCACTGTGTATCTAAAAGGTGAGTTTATAGAAGTTTACAATGAGTTTAAAAAGGAGAGATGCCTGTTAACTGAAAACATAGTTGAGTTCCAGGAGGACACTCTCATGGAACTCGCAATTTGCAAGGAGATGGAGCGATGGTATGAAAGGGCGTAGAAAGCAGTATAAAGACTCAAGTACATTGGGGCAGTCTAGCAAGGCCGAGATAGGGAAAAAAATGGCATTTAGGGGATAGGAAAAAGTAGTCTTAATCGAATGAAGTGATCAGCCGAGTACTGGGCCAAGATGTCTCGGGACCCACATCGGGAGATCCAAGAGAAATGGATCAGGTGTAATAAGCACTAGGTTACAATCAAAAAAATAATGAAGGATGTCGGGCTCCCCGAGTTCGTCACCCCTGATAATTTCATTGACTTGAACAACATGGTCAAGATGTATGCCGAAAAAGATGTGCTATGGACCGAAGAGTTCACAAAAATAGTCGATGTGAAGCCAGGGCAAGTACGAAAATTCGTCGAACATCTGATCAGAGCCCGAACCATGCTACAACAACTGAAATTCTATTTAGTAAAGTACTAGGTGCAAGCAGTAGACATCGGGGGAATATACACGGCCTCGATGGAACACCATAGATTTCCATGGGCTCAAACTTGTGAAAAACTATTTGTCATCTAGACTGAATACGAGAGTAGTAATCCTTTCCAAGAAGTATCTCAAGATGACTGTTAAAGAAGCTGTTAGAAGATAACGCCACGTGGCAGTTTCTATTTTATTTAAACTGCAATTAGCCATTAGTTTCGGTTAAAAATCTATATTATAAATAAATACATCGGCCAATTAGTCAAAGGTCGATGGTTATTATAAGAACTCTTTATTTTTGGTTGTTAAGAATTATTTTGAGACTAGTATGAATTGAGAATTCCTTTTGGACCAAAGACAAACTATTTTCATCAATTGTATGTGATTGGACTTGGAAAAGAACTACCTCCTATCCGGTGTTTCATGAATGATGCAGTAATGAGTAAGAGTAATTAATTCTGTTTTCAAGTTATCTGGTGCAATGTTTTGATGTTATTTGCTTTGATGATGAAGATAAATTGTTGTGTTATGATGTAATGCATGGTCATGGTATATGAATTATTTTGCTTTCCATTATCTGATTACATATGTTCTTTCTTTCTGATAGTTAGTTTTTTAGACAATAATTAGATGCTCACATGGTTAATGTATTAGTACTAGGCCTGTGATATAGAGTAACTGTCTGCATGTTGAGTAGTGGGTTATCCCAAGCTTAACCTCTTCCTGGTAGTTAAAAATTAGTCTTGTTGATTGTCAAGTTGGTTTATGCTGGCTTGCATCTCTCATATCAGCCCCACCCAAGAGAAAAATACAAAAGAAAATAGTCATAACTGAAGGAAGAGCCTTCGCAAAGAAACACAAATCCCATCGATAAATCACCCGGATCGTAAGATCTAGAGAACCATTCCATTCTAAACACTATAGATTCTAATTGGGCCTCGGTGGAGGGTTTGGTTCCTACTTTTGAATCAAGGGATTTAGGTCCCATCAACAGAACCTCAGAATGAGGAAGCATAAACCCAATAGGATGTGAAACCAGAAAGAACTGAACCAGCTGGAGAAGTTAATGGAATGGCATAGAATTGAGGATCAGAAGGGCAACCAGATGAGTTTCAGGTACCCAGCCTAGGTCAACCAACAGAAGAGACCATGGGAACTACCTCGGATTGGCCAGAATGGATTACAGGGGAGAAACTAGGTGTTGTTGGAACTTCGTACCAACCACCACAGTAGGAACATAGAGTTCTGATACCGATCTTGCCCCACAAGAAACCAACAACATAAATTGTTCTACCACACATACAAGAGGGAGTACAGGTAGATCCACAACTACTTGGTCATGTCAGGAAGCTCAAGTATTCCGACTATGACGTATCAGACAAAACCAACTATCCAGAACTTGCACCGAGGGTTTTTATGCAGAACATAGTGGTAAACCAACTTGGAGAAATGATCAACCAACCACATCAGTGGGCAGTTGGACTGGACATAATGGGCATTTTAGGGTTGTTGAAACTTCCACATTTTGGCATAGGCCAGTATGCCACAACATGCGTTAAGTAGTTGTTAGAAGTCATGCACGGAGGGGATATATGGATGGACAAACCCTTCCACATAACTGTTGAGCTTATCGCCCATATAATAGGACTACCCAGCCAACGTATGGATCCCATGCTGATTCTGGATGATAAATCCAAGGAGAAAGTGTTAGAAGAGGAAATGAAGAAGAAATATGGTACCTCCAGGGGGACAAGAGGCATTATAATCAAACAGATCAACAATGCAACAACACAATTGGGTGCAAATATCTTAGCCTATAAATTGTTAAGAAAATTCTGTAAAGACAAAGTGCCAGTAGGAGTCATCACAGTTGCAGCTTAGTGCACAGAAGGCACCTTCGTGAGTTGTGAGCCTTATCTATTAAACTTGTTCCAAGTGGACTGCAAGGATGCGCAGGACCTCAGTACAAAATTCCATTACTCATGGCTTCTCACCCTCATATCCTTCATGGGATGGCGGGAACCAGAGTATGTAGTTTTTTGTACTAGACCACAGCCATCAGGAACGAGATATCTATTACTGAGATATGGGCCACAGGCCAAGCATAAGAGGGAAAATGGAATCATCTTTGAAGCATATCTACGGGACATATAGGAAGCCATTAGCTGATCATGGAGAATAACACCAAAGGCTGTCGCGTGATATGGGGACATCACTAACTTCTGGGCTACATGTCAAGCCATGTGGATACAACTAAGGCAGGATCCAGATAAACAGTGGATACCAATGCGCTACTGCATCATAGAAGGTGATATAGACATCGTCATTAGCAAATGGCCTGATGCATGGAGGATCCTATCCATTCCCTGGGAAGTACCAAAAGGACCCACAGAAGGAGAAGCAATGTAGGTGGAAACACAGCCTTCGCAAATCCCAGCGCCCAAGAAACAAAGGACGAGCCAAAACAAGCCGACTCAAGAAAACGAAGGGGCAAAGCCGATAAGGACCCAGAAGGGGAAGAAAGAGACCAACGAATAGTTGAAGCAAGCTAAGGGAGCACAAGAGACTGCCCCAATTCCCATCACACAGGAACCATGCAGAACTAAGAGACAAACTGTACAGGCAGTAGGCACGTGCAAGAAATCAAAGGAGTAATGAGCATCACCAGACTATACGATCATGGAGGATGATGGAGAAATGATCGAAAGAATGGTCCAGGATTTTCTAGTAGAATACTTCGATCACACATCACATCACAGGGATAAACTACAAAAAGAGCTGGCATAAATGGGACAGCTCCTCAGGACACTCAGGGAGGCCCAAAGAGAAAGTAGTAGTAGAGGCATCGAGTCATCGACAACACAAACCAACAAAAGACTGGAGGTAGAAGAATGAGACCTAGTCCTCCCAATGCCACACACACATGCAACGGTCTACATAAAACCGAGCATGCTACGAATGGATGAAATCATGGGAAAAACACCACTGAAGGATTTGGACAACATCCAATTGGTATTAACATGGATTCCATCAAAGGCATTGCACAAATTGCAGGTTAGCTTCGACCATGAGATACAATCTCAGGCACATAAAAACTTAGTTGAGCTACAGAAAGAAACAAAGAAGCGGGAAACGCTGGAAAAAGATTATGAGTAGGCCAAATCCGAAATTCAAAAAGGTATGAAACACAAGAACGAATTGGAATGCAGAGGGGGAGAAATTTTTGGAAAACTTCCAATCACTGTGCAAGGAAACGAATTCCCAGACGTAGAAAAGATCGACCAGATTGCGTAGGCAATTGCTCGATAACAGAAGGAGATCGAGGATATCTAATAACAACTCACACCAACAACCCCACCAACATTAAAGGAGTGAAGGAGGTAGACAACAATAACGAAAATGCAGGAGATGGAGAAATAGGTTAGCACGACAACTAACTTGCTCGATAAAGCAACACAACTTTGGACAAGACTGGAGGAGGATCCATAGGTTCAACACTAGGAAAAGGAAGAGGAAAGGATCAATGCAGCGATCCAAGAACTCAAACAGAGGCAAAAGACCATACCAATCCCATAACATGTCAAGGGGATGCAAGAGATGAAAAAGAAGCAGGAAAAACTTATCACTGCACAAACACAAAACATGAGCGTCAGGCTCAAATAGAACCATTACAGGAACATGTAGTAGAAGTACTCGCACAGGCATAAGCAACTAGAAAACAGATGGCACAGAAACATGTAGAATGTGAAATATTACTGAGAGATGAAGTGGCATTTCAAGTAGTGGATACCATTAAGGAGAAGACCACACAGGCACTGATAAAAGCAACAAAGTTGAGGGAAAATTTCTAGACGATCACTGAGGAGATCGAGGCAGCTCGGAAAGATTAGGTGACTTGGGACGAGTCACATGTCAGTGTTGGGGGCTTGTTGGTAGCAGGCCAAAGTGGGAAATAAAGAGGGAATGAAAAAGAATGACAACTGGAAGAGAAATCGTGGGAAAGAAAACATGCAAGAGGAAAGTGACAACTGGTAAGAAGAACAACATGCGTGCAAGGAGACCCACTTTTGTAATGTATAAATAGAAGGATAGGAAATGTAAGAAGTAGTAGATGTGATTTCTTAGTGCAATTGGTAGTGCATATATGTAATGTTGAATAAGTTCTCTGTGCGAATTGTGTAAGGCTTGCAAGGCTAAGTGCAAGTTACTATGAGGTTTCTATAGAAAGCTAAGTGTTGTAACGCAAGGAAGAAGGATCTAGTGAGCTGCGCGGATCTTCTGTCCTATGCGAAGAAGGGTTTTGGAGTATTTGTGCTTGTAACATATTGAAGATGATAATAAAGAAGAATATCTTGTGAACGTATCCCCAGGGTGGGGGTGAACCACTTAAATTTGTATGTTATGCTCTGTGCTTTGATTCAATGTGTTTATCTTTGCTTATGTTATGTGCTTTGATATATCCACTTATGATCTGTGCTTCTTAGATATATATGATTGTTATATCTGATGTGTATGCGGATGTTTAGTGTTGATCTACTAGATCTGATCTGGGTTACTATGGTTAAGTGCTGAAATACTGTAGATTTGAGTGTACAACGCGATGCTCTGTGCTGTCTACGAAGTATAATAAGGGTCGAATATTGATGAATGATCGATGCTAAGTGATCTGTAAATAATATATTCATAGATCTGTGTCCCAACTAAGTTTGCAGACACCTGATTATTGCAACCACCCTTACCTCTACATCGGGTGAGACTTCGTATGCTTCATAGGTGTTGCCGAAAGGGTCGGTAGTTAGGGATTTGTTGGTGTGCTCTTGAGCGTTGAACCCTAGGTCTACCCCTGTGCCAACAAATGGTTTTGTTGCTAGGAAATGCAAGAAACTGAGTGCTAGAAGTGCCCAGACTTATGAGAACCTCACAGAGAATCCAGAGTTGCAGGCATTGGAGGCATAGCTCCAAGAAGCAAAGAAGCATGCAGATACGCTACAGGTGTAGCTGAAGGCCTTGACCCTATTCAAAAGAATGAAGAGATTTCCAGAAAAATGCATCGCCCAACAACAACTACACACATTGCAAAGTAAAGTGATGGAAGTCTCCCAATGAATTCAACCAATCCAATAAAAGGCATGCCAACTTTTCATTGAAGTTGAAAGCCAGGGAGACAAGCTTGAACAGGTTGTCATAACCATGGAACAATTCCTGGAAGGGCCAGTAAATGATGCAGTGATCTAGGAGTTCATTGAGCAAGAGGCTATCACACCGCAGCAGGTCAAAGCAACTTGAGCCAAGCTCGAGGCATTCGAGGTAGAATTGATCAGACTAGAGTGACTCAGGATGAGTCACAGGTGAGTGTTGGGGGCCTATTGTCCCTTGACCAAGTTTTGAGGAACACTTGGTCATAATTGACCATTTTTGGGACTTCGATAGCTTGCCGAAGACAAACCGCAAAGTGAAGTGGAAATTGCGGAAGCTAGGCCCCCTTTTGGGTCCTTTTCGGGTTTTTGGGAATATGTAATGGGAAAGGGATGTCGGCCGGTGGGTTTACCCACACTTAGGCCCAATTTTGTAATGTATAAATAGAAGGATATGAAATGTAAGAAGTAGTAGATGTGATTGCTTAGTGCAATTGGTAGTGCATCTATGTGATGTTGAATAAGTGCTCTGTGCGAACTGTGTAAGGATTGCAAGGCTAAGTGCAAGTTACTGTGAGGTTGCTATAGAAAGCTAAGTGTTGTAACACAAGGAAGAAGGATTTAGCGAGCTGCACAGATCTTCTATCCTATGCAAAGAAGGGTTTTGGAGGCTTTGTGCTTGTAATAGAATGAAGACAATAATAAAGAAGAAGATCTTGTGCATGTAGCCCCAAGGTGGGGGTGAACCACGTAAATATGTGTGTTATGCTCTGTGCTTTGATTCAATGTGTTTATCTTTTCTTATGTTATGTTCTTTGATATATCTACTTATGATCTGTGCTTCTTATATATATATGATTGTTATATCTGATGTGTATGAGGATGCTTAGTGCTGATCTACTGGATCTGATCTAGGTTACTATGGTTAAGTGTTGAAATAATGTAGATCTGAGTGTAAACCGCGATGCTCTGTGTTGTCTGTGAAGTATAATAAGGGTCGAATATTTATGAATGATTGATGCTAAGTTCTCTATAAATGATATAATGACATATCTATGTCCCAGCTAAGGTTGTAGACACCTGAGTATTGCAACCACCCCTGCCTCTACCTCGGGTGAGACTTCATCTGCTTCGTAGGTGTTGCCAAAAGGGTCCATAGTTAGGGATTTGTTCGTGCACTCTTGAGCATTGAACCTTGGGTCTGCCCCTGTGCCAACAACACTCAAGTGTGAAAAAAAAATTAATTTGTTGAAGGAATTACTTACTAGTGCACCTGTGTTAAAGATTGTTGACCCAAATGAAAGTTTTTTGGTATGTACAGACACATGTAAGGAAGGAATTGGGGGAGTGCTCACACAAAATGGACATGTCATTGGATATGAGTCCAGAAAGCTCAAAGAAAATGAGAGGAACTATTCCATGCATGACTTGGAACTTGTTTCCATTGTTCATGCCTTGAGGATGTGGAGGCATTATATCATGGGGAAGAAATTTGAATTTAGGACAGACCACATTGGCCTGAAGTATCTTTTTGAACAACCAACCTTGAATGCCAGGAAAACAAGATGGCTAGAATTTTTAAGTGAATATGACTTTGATATAAAGCATATGACAGGAAAGGAGAATAAAGTTGCGGATTCTCTTAGTAGAAGAGTGCATCTCATGCATGCTATTGTTGTCAGTATGCACCAGTCAGACTTGAAGAGAAGAATTTTAGATGGTCTTGTTACAGATCAACAATACCTACAAGTAAAGGAAAACTTACAGTAAGGAAATGTACTACAGAAAATAAAGGAGTATGAGATAAGGGAAGACAAATTACTCATGCATAAAAATAGAATCTATGTTCCTAGCTCCTGAGAATTGAGGAATTTGGTACTGAAGGAAATGCATGATGTTCCTTATGCTGGACATCTCGGTTACCAGAAAACAATTACAACAGTAAGAAGCCAATTATTTTGGCTGTGAACGAAGAAGGATGTTTCTAATTACATTTCTTGATGTATGGAGTGTTAGAAGGTGAAGGTTGAGCATAGGCACCCAGTGGGTTTGCTGCAACCATTGCCAATCCCAAAGAAGAAATGGGGAGTGATCACCATGGATTTCATCACAGGATTACCCAGAACGAATAATCAACATGATTCAATCATGGTGGTGGTTGACAAATTAACAAAGGTTGCTCATTTTGTGCATGTGAAGACAACGCATACAACGACTAATACTGCAGAAATTTTCATGAAGGAAATTGCTAGGTTGCATGGGATACCTAGGATAATCGTCTCAGACAGAGATACGAATTTTAACTCCAATTTTTGGAGGGGATTGTTTAAAGGATTTGGCACAAATCTAAACTTTAGCACAACATATCATCCCCAAACAGATGGGAAAATAGAGAGAGTTAATCGAATAATTGAAGATATGTTGAGAATGTATGTGATGGATAAGCCATCTAAGTGGGAAGATTACTTACACTTGGTTGAGTTTGCATATAATAATGGGTATCAATCTTCATTGAGAATGAGCCCATTTGAAGCCTTGTATGGTAGGAAATGCGATACTCCAGTAAGCTGGGACAACCCAGCAGATAGAGTGGTACTTGGGCCGGATTTGCTCAAGGACATGGAGGACCAGGTGGTTAAGATCAAGCAGAATTTAAAGGCAGCTCAGGATAGACAGAAAGTTTATACAGAAAAGAATAGGAAAACTAGAGAATTTAAAGTAGGGGAGCATGTACTTTTGAAAGTGAAGCCAAAAAAAAGCTCTTTGAAATTGGGTAGTTGTACAAAGATGGCAGCCAAATTTTGTGGTCCATTTGAAATATTGGACATAATAGGGTCAGTTGCATACTTTCTTGCATTGCCCACTTCCATGAATGTGCATAATGTATTTCATGTATATTTACCAAAGAAACATGTACATGACCCTAACCATTTTATTGATTGGCATCTGATTCAGGTAGAGACAGAGGGATATTTTCAGGTTCAACCAGTGCGGGTACTGGAAAAAAATTTCAAAATGCTCCGTAATCGAGTTATAGAGTTGGTAAAAGTTTAGTGGACCTGCTACGGTCCTGAATATGTTGGACAACTGAGAGGTGGGGGGGGTTGAATCATTTGTTATTGTGCTTAAACAATTATGCTTATTTTAAATTCTTTACAGAGCACTCAATGACAATCACAATAATGCAGGGAAGTAAGCAATAGAACATTCAACATCATTCACACATAAGGGATACACAAAGACAGATATTTCCTGAGGAAACCCATAAAGGGTAAAAACCTCTTCTCCTTTATATGATAAGTATTCTTTACATTCTGTACATTATCATACTTATGAGAACCAGCTCATAATGAGGCTACAACCTTTGTTTTGCAAGCTTCTACTTGTTGAGAGCACCAACTCTCTGATTTATCTAGCATCAACTAGAAGGAAGCACCAACTCCCCGTGTTTCTCTAGCACCCACTAGAGCGAATCACCAACTCCCTGGTTTCTCTAGCACCCACTAGAAGGAAGAAACAACTCCCTAAGTGTTCCATCACCAACTGAATGGAAGCACCAACCTGTAAAATAGAGAACTACATCTCTCCCTTGCACCACTCTTCCACCCTGGTGTCTTTGGCTGCAACCAGATGGAAGATACAACTCCCTGTGCTCAAGCACCCACTTGAACCTCTGAGGACAACAATCCTCCCTAGCACCTCCCAACCTCCCTGAAATATAAAGTTTGCTATATATATAAATTTCTCACAGGGATACAATATTTATCATTGGCTTATCAGGATTATCATTGTTTTTCTCTCCTGTATCAGTGTCTCTCTGTCTCCATCTTCTTGCATTTTCTAATCTTCTATTTTTCTCTACAAGAGAACCTCAAAATAACTTTACTGTCTTCCTGTCTTGTTGCACACATCCTTGTGCTTTCTATGCTTCTTCCTTTTATGCTGTGTGCACCATGTCCATACAATGCACCATTCCTCTTCTTTATATTTCAGCTACTGCACACTCCTCCTTCTACGCTCTTGAATCCCTCTCAACAACAACAACCATCTCCTCTTTCTTTTTCCTTCTTATAGTCTTTTTGCACCTTGTGCATGCCCTGTGCACAATGCTTCTGCATGCTCTTCATGTTGAGTGCTCTCCTTGTTCATCATTGCAACTCTTCAGCTTCTCTGGCTATTAAACCCATGTGTCCATCATCACTGGGTGTTATGCTGAGATTCCTTAGCCTCTCCAATAGTTGAGACTCTTTGTCTTCTCTATCACAGTCGAGCTCATCCTCTCTGTTGCAGTTACAGGATTCAAAGCTCATCCATCTGTTAATTGCCTCCATGAATAGTCTTCATTCCACTGGTAGATTCCTTGAGACTCTTCATCTCCTTTGGCAATCACACAAAAGTCTCTTTGAGTCCTCTGGCAGAAAACATCAGTGGTTTCTAGTAGTTACACTGTGAACCTCCAAAGACCGCTCCAACAATTGAATCGCCACTGATCGATTAACTGTGAAGAGCAACAATATCCCTTCAATCATATTCCTAAATAACCTGCACCGTTGGATCATAAATGATGGATCTCAAACTTATTTTGCCATTTTGCAATTAGGCCTTTTGGCGTTTTTGCATTCCAGTATTCGACTTTTCGGCATCCCTGTGGTGAGGCATCTCGACTCTCCATGTCCTAAACTCCAAAATGGATCTTGTCTCTTCGAGATCTTCTCTACAGATCTTCGATGATGTGACCACCGAAAGTGACCATAGCCTTATTCGAAAACGCATTTTGGTGTTTTGTCATTTTCGCATTCCTGTTGCAAAGTGTTTCGACACTCCAACTCCCGGTATCCAAAACCAACACCAAAAAGTGTTTTTCTCATTTTTTCATTCAGATTTTCGGCATCCCTGTGGTGAGGCATCTCGACTCTCCATGTCCCAAACTCTGAAATGGAGCTTGTCCCTTTGAGCTCTTCTCTACATATCTTTGAAAATGTGACCACCGACGATGACCATAGCCTTATTCAAAAATGCATTTCAACGTTTCGTCATTTAGGCATTTGATCCGGATTATTTTCGGCACGAAATGAGAGCGGAGATATAATAAAGAAATGCACAGAGATATCGCGTATATACAGTAATATAACAGAAATATATCATAGATGCAACCATAAACACAAAGATACAGTAATACACGATTTCTATTAATGAAAGAAATGTACAGAGACTGTAAAAATACAGAGTGAAAGACTCGCTAGAATGGTGGCAACTTATCTCTGAGAAGAGATGTGACGGCTACTCGC
>ML815904.1:13488-28868 GCA_009831015.1 Picea engelmannii | reverse complement strand
CAATACTGTCAACCATTTTATGCAGCCTCTTATTATAGAATCTGTATCCTTTACTGTTTGTAGCATACCCTAAGAAGATACCTTCATCAACCCTGTCATCATATTTTCCAAGGTTCTCATCATTATTCTTTATGTAACATTTAATCCCAAAGACTTTGAAGTGTTTGATTGAAGTAGGTCTCCCATACCACAGTTCATAAGGTGTCTTGTCACTTTTTGGTCTGAGGTGGGCTTTGTTAAGAACATGGACTGTTGTGTGTATTTCTTCTACCCATTAGGTTTGACCAATGTTCTTCTCATTCATCATTGACTTGGCCATTTGTTGCATTGTTCTTTTTTGCCTCTCAACTACTCCATTTTGTTGGGGAGTTCTTGGGATTGTGTATTCTCTCTTGATCCCATGCTTATCATAGAATTCCTTGAAATCACTTGACATAAATTCTACTCCTATGTATGATCTTACTACCTTTAACCTCTTGCCTATTGATTCTCAGTTAAAGCCTTAAATATTTTAAACTTCTCAAATGCTTTAGCTTTTTCGTTGAGAAAGGCAACCCAAGTAAGTCTGGAGTAATCATCAATGATCAGCATGAAGTAGTTTTATTTTCCTGTGCCTTCCTATATTGATGTTCCACATAAATCCATATGAACTAGTTGGAGTGGTTTATCTGTTGAAGTAGAGCTCTTGGACTTAAACTGTGTCCTGGTTAGCTTTCCTACTTGGCATGGTTTACACATAGAATGTTGGGGTTTTGATATTCTCAGAAGATCTTTTACTGCCTCGAGATTTTTGAGCTTGATTAAGTGGTCAAAGTTTAGATGTCCAAGTCTCCTATGCCATAACCAACTTTCATCATGTTTTCTTAGATGACACTCTTCTCTATCTTCTTTCAACACATATACATTATTTTCTATCCTTATGCCTTTGGCCACCACTTGTCCTGAGTATGCAGACTTTATCTTGCAGTCCTTGGACGTGAACACCACTTCACATCCTCTGTCACACATTTGACTTACACTGAGCAGATTATGTTTCAGCCCATATACAAGAAAAACATCTTGGGCTTTTCCTTTTCCATTACTTAAACTCACCATCCCTTTGTAGAAATTTCGATACAAATTAATGTATTCCTGGGATTCTCCTGATCTAACAATTTTTTCCACTTGTTAAATATAGAATCGCTTCTACTATTATTATTGTGGAAGCAATTAAACCACGATCAAAACCACAATGCACAAAGTGAAATATTAATAACACACAACAAAAAAGTTTTACCGGGAAAGCGTAAAGCTAAAAACCCCACTATCATATATTATGTATATCATGAATCATGAAACAATCTCATACAAAAATCTAATCCAAGAGATCTCAGTACAATACAATTGTTTCACACTATCATACACAAATTAGCAAATACATGCGCCAATTCTTGTGTCCAGACAACCTGCCTCCTCTGCACAAACTCTGCAATCCAAATTCTCACAATGATACTTGCATTCCGGATTGCGTAGTTTGCACATACTCATAAGCATATCCACTGCATGTGTGAACAAATCACAACTAATAGCCAACTATCCCTTTCACATGTTGTCTCAACTAGATGTCCATTGGAACTTACATGCATGTAGTTAACCGTGGCGAATCTTCAGTTGCATGTGAGTTCACTGATTGTGAATTAATGAATAATTAATTCACTGAACTCTCACTAGTGCAACTGAGATTAACTCACTTAAATACACTCATAATTTTGTTACAATTCCAAATCACTCAGTTATGAATGCGATAATAGATTAATATTTATTGTCTAATTTAATTAAGGGAAAAGTAAATTAGACACATGTTTCTTGTTGACTTTTCAACACTCCCTCTCAACAAGAAAGGGATTATCCTTCACCCCAATCTTGTCTCTATGATATTCGAATTTTCTCCTGGTGAGCGCCTTCGTCGGAATGTCGACATCCTGATCTTCCGTAGGAATGTATTGAAGCAACATGATCTTCTGCTGCACACAATCTCTGAGATGATGATACCGGATATCTATATGCTTAGATCTATCATGAAACACATGATTAATCAAGAGTTTAATGCAACTCTGATTATCACAATAAATCACTATCGGATCTAAATGAGAACCAAACAAACCAACCAAGATCTTCCTCATCCAGATAGCCTCACATGCATCTTGGCTCGCAACCATGTATTCTGCTTCCGCTGAACTAAGTGTCGCGGATCTCTATTTCCTGTTGTACCAAGAAACAGCTGTAGGTCCGATACTAAAGATCCCTCCTGATGTGATCTTTCTGTCCGTTGGGTTGCCTACCCAATCTGCATTCGTGAAGCCATGCAACTTCACCTCATCCATTTGTTTGTACCATAATCCATACTCATATGTGCCCTTCAGATATCTTAGGACATGCTTACCTGCCTTCCAAAAGAGTTTGGTAGGCTTAACCATCGCTTAACTTAGCTAGTTAACCACATAGAAAATGTTTGGTCTTGTATTCACTAAATACATTAGCAAACCTACTAACTGTCGATAGACAGTAGTACCCACTACTTCTCCAGAAGTAGCATCCTCTTTCCTCTAGTTTCCTGGAAGAGGAGTATCCATGGGTTTGCATCCCTCCATGCGAAACTTACTCAGTATCTCTCTTGCATACTTTCCTTGAGACACAAAAAGTTCACCATCTCGCTACCATATTTCCAAACCAAGGAAATAATGAAGAAGGCCCAAATCCTTCATCTCAAACTCCTTTGCAAGGTCCTCCTTTCATGAGTGTATCAACTTCTCATCACCAGTAAGTATTAAATCATCAACATAAAGCAAAATGATTAAAATCTTACCCTCCACCACAATTTGGTATAGGTTTGCATCCGCTTCACTTTTTGTGAAGACCAATCCAGTGAAATAGTTGTCTATTCGAGTGTACCAAGCACGAGGTGCTTGCTTCAGCCCATACAGTTCTCTCTTGAGTCTGCACACATGCGACTCTCTATCAAAGGTCTCAAAACCTTCTGGCTTCTCAATGTACACTTCTTCCTCAATGATCCCATTGAAGAACGTAGTTTTTACATCCATCTGATGAATGCGCCAACCCATATGCACTGAGAGTGCAAGGATGGATCTTATGGAAGAGTACCTTGTGACAGGTGTAAAGGTCTCATCATAATCTATCCCCTCGATCTATGAGAAGCCTTGAGCCACAAACCTAGCCTTGTATTTATCCACACTCCCATCAGCAGCTTGCTTTACCTTGTAAATCCATCTTGAACCTACCATTGATTTACCAATCGATCTTGGGACAATATCCCATACATTGTTTTTGACAATGGAGTCATACTCCTCTACCATAGAATCAACCCAAGTGGGGTCTTGCACTACTTCCTGAAAGGAAGATGGTTCAGTCACAATACATTTTCTCATTAGAGCCATGTATCCAGCAAATCGATCAGGAGACCGTCTTCGTCTGCGCTGTGAAATAGAGGCTCCTATATTCTGTGCAACATCTAGTCTCAATCTATCAACTTCCATGGTGCACTTTATTCCATTTCTGATGAATGGCTCTACTTGAGTGGTTTCCTCCACTCCATGAACCTCTTCATGTGGCTGATCGACATCTTGAGATTCATCCTTGGGAACCAACAGTTCCTCTTCTGCATGCAAGTCTAGTTCCCTCTCAAGCAACAACCGCATGGCTTTCCCCTCATCGAATTTTATATCCCGTCACATAACAGTCATATTACTATTCGAAAAATACACACGATAATTATGGGGTGTTTCTGTGTACCCCACAAATATCCCAACTTCAATACTCGGTTCCAACTTCTTCCTGGCATCCTTGGTCACATGCACATAAACAGATGAGCCAAAAAATTTAAAATGAGAAACATCAGGTTTATTACCAGTAAAAGCTTCTTCAAGTGTACTCATGCCAAGTACTCTACGAGGACAACAGTTCTGCACATAAACCACATTATTGCATGCTTCTGCCCACAAATGCATTGGTAGTCCCTGATCATGCAACATCGCTCGTGCTGCACCCACGATCGTTCTGTTCTTTCTCTCCGCAACCCCATTTTGTTGTGGGTTATGAGGCGCTATGAGTTCTCTTCGAATTACTTCTCTACTACAGAAGTCTTTGAATTCATTAGAGATGTATTCTCCACCATTATCGCTCCTTAGAGCCTTCACTTGCTTCCCCGACTCTTTCTCCACCAATGCTTTAAACTCACAGAACTTTGAGAATGTTTGATCCTTCTTCTGCATGAAGAATATCTAGCATTTATGAGAAAATTCATAAACAAAAATAACATAATACTTATGTTTTGCTGTTGAATCAACCGAGAATGGTCCACACACATCCGTGTGAATTCTCTCCAGGATCACCGAAGCATGGTTCTCCTTTTCATGAAAGGTGGAATTTACATACTTCCCCAGGGTGCACCCCTTGCACTAATCTAACTGATCAAGTGTTCCCCTTGGAAGTCCAGTAGATATCTGTTGCATGATCTTCAAGACTCCATGATGAAGATGGCCCAATCTCCTGTGCCATAATTTGCCCTCATCCTAGCTCACCACTTTTTTTCCCTTGCTTATCATGGCACTGCAGCCATCTACCTCTAGCATGAAGAGATTCTTAACTCGAATCCCTATCTTCTTGACTTGACCCATTGCTTTATGTTGCAGGTAGGCTTTCCCACTGCTAAAAACAACATCATAGCCTTTGTCCTCCAACATTGCGACTGAGACCAAGTTTTTCTTCAGACCTGGAACATGCATAACATTTTTCAATTGAAATGGTTTACCTGACTCCCTCTGAAAGGTAATGGTACCAATACCAGTCGCACTGTATCGTCCATCGTCGCCCATCTCTATATGCATTCTGAGATCTTTCTCCTCCAAGTCAATGAAAGACTCTTTATCTCCCGTCATGTGGAAGGAAGTGCTACTATACAAATACCACACCGATCCCGATGCACTTGAAGCCATGCATGCGATCAAAGTGAAGTAAAGCTCAAATTTTGAGACAAGAGCCTCACCAGTTGCAGCTCCAACAACTGTCTTTTTCTTCTTCTTCTGCAGAAAGTTAGTAGCGAGATGCCCACGTTCGTGACAGTGAAAACACTTCACTTTGGACAAATCTAGATTCTTGACTTTAGACTCAGAATTTGATTGGAATTTATTCCCTTTCCCTTTCCTTGCCTTGGTAGTCAAAGTACAATCCTCTTCATCATCACGCTTTGATGAAGATCCATCTCTAGTATTCCACCTGAACTCCTCTTGCACTAGATCCGACCATAGTCGTTCCCAATCCGACAATTTTTCCCTTCCATTGACAGAGTCTTGATAACTGTGCCAACTCTTGGGAAGTCCTAGGAGTTCCAAGCTCACCAAATCATCAGCAGTGACTGTTATTCCCACACTTCCAAGCTCATCCCGACATTGGACAAACTTTGTGAGATATTTTGGAATGGTGTCCCCTTTCTCCATCTTGATCTTCCTGAGTTTATCTTTGAGCGCCAATTTCCTATGGTCGCTACTATTTTGGAACAGATCTGTCAAAACCTTCCACATTGCATATGGTGTGGTTTTACCATGGAGACTTGAGACAATGTGGTCTCGTACTCCCTCCAACAAAATCCTCCTCTCCTTTTCCACTTTCTTTTTCCATGCATCAAGATTTGCAGTATCTGTCGCATCCGGCTTAGGAACATCTGCATCAATGTAACCCTTCAAGCCATTGTATTCAAACACTACTTCCATCCTGTCCTTCCAAGCAATGTAGTTAGAGCTGCCCTCGAGTGCATACTCCAACCTCAAGCCATTGAAAGACATTTCAATCTTGAATCAGCTGCCGCACCAAGAAAATATTGCAAATTCGAATGTTATCCAACCACCAAAACTCAACCCCTACAATTCCTCTTCCCTGGGAGGTTCGCACCCCACCTTAGAGTAGCCTGAGGGAAGTTCGAACCCTGCCTGTGTGTAGCCTATGAACTTGCCTGGGAAGTTCGCACCCTGCTCCATTGTAGCCTACGAGAATGCCAATGAAGTTTGCACCCTGCTTCACTGTTAGGGTGAGGGAAGTTTGCACCCTGCTAGTGTATTTTCCTGCGAGAATGCTAATGAAGTTCGCACCCTGCCTTTGTCTAGGGTGCGAGAATTTATGTTCTTGAAAACACTGGAATTTTTCAGTACTAGGGTTTGCACCCTGCTAGAGATGGGACCTGCAAGAATGCAATTATGTTCGCACCTCACTTCCGTGACTCCGTGGCCTTCGTGGCTCTGATACCATGTAGAAATTTTGATACAAATTAATGTATTCCTGTGATTCTCCTGATCTAACAATTTCTTCCACTTGTTAAATACATAATCGCTTCTACTATTATTATTACAGAAGCAATTAAACCATGATCACAAACACAATGCACAAAGTGAAATATTAATAACACACAACACAAAAGTTTTACCGGGAAAGCGTAAAGCTAAAAACCCCACTATCATATATTATGTATATCATGAATCATGAAACAATCTCATACAAAACTCTAATCCAAGAGATCTCAGTACAATACAATCGTTTCACACTGTCATACACAAATTAGCAAATACATGCGCCAATTCTTGTGTCCAGACATCCTGCCTCCTCTACACAAACTATGCAATCCAAATTCTCACAATGATACTTGCATTCCGAATTGCGTATTTTGCACATACTAATAAGCATATCCACTGCATGTGTGAACAAATCACAACTGATAGCCAACTGTCCCTTTCACATGTTATCTCAACTGGATGTCCATTGGAACTGACATGCATGTAGTTAACCATGGCGAATCTTCAGTTGCAAGTGAGTTCACTGATTGTGAATAAATGAATAATTAATTCACTGAACTCTCACTAGTGCTGATCTTAACTCAATTAACTACACTCATAATTCTGTTAAAATTCCAAATCACTCAGTTATGAATGCGATAATAGATTAATATTTATTGTCTAATTTAATTAAGGGAAAAGTAAATTAGACACATGTTTCTTGTTGACTTTTCAACACCCTTTACCCTTTATTTTACCTGGAGCATCATTTCCAAAGGTTATGTTTCCTGATTTGATTTCACTTAGAGATAGAAACTTACCTTTGTCTCTCGTCATATGTTTGGATCATCCACTGTCTATATACCAAGGTTTCATTTGTCTTTGAGCTGACAACAATAATCCATACTTGTCACTTTCTTTCTTCTTCCAAACCTTGACATTTTCAGCAGGGGAATTCAAATATGGTACACAGTTCCTTAAGAGACAGTCAACAGATTTATGTCCATAGTTATGACATATGTAACATTCTGGTTCGTTGGTTCGTTGAATAAAGGATCATAACGATTGTTATGCTTAACCTATGTCATTTTCCCATCCATCAAGTTATTTGCAATCTGTGGTGGTTTGTTACTTGGTTGTCTCATTCTTTGTTGTGGCAAATATCTATACTTTGAATGTCTTGATTGGTCATAATTTAATTTTAAAGAACAATTTATAGCTTTATGACCAAAGTTAGAACAAAAGAAACAATATCCATAGAAAAAACGTTGGTACTTGGAAAATGGTTGTCTTCTTTGAATAGGTCAATTTCTTCCATGCTGATGATTTACTTGAGCAGGGAGTGCATTATTTCTTTGTTCTACAAATTCAGTCCTGGCACCTTTTTCTTTACTCCTTCTGGGCATCTGATTGTCTTCCTTTGTTTCTGCAGGTTTGTTGTTGTCATTGGTTGTAGATTTGACAAACTTGATGCATTCTTTGTTTCTTGGTTGACCACTACTTGATCCCTCTTCATAACCCAAACCAGTTTTCAGCTTTGGATTCCTTTGTTGATTCAGAATGGTGGCTAATCCTTCTGAGGCTTTGATACTTGATCGATTCTGATGATACAAGGCTTGAAACTTCTCCAACTCTTTCCTAGTTTTCACTACTTCTTCTTCCAGAGATTTACATCTTGCCTTCCTTTCTAATAACTGTTGTTTCAGAATGTCCTTGATTTTCTTTGCCTCTTTTAATTCTACTTTTAGCAGGGAAAAGTCTTCATCAGGTTGTTTACTATCTTTCATGAACTGTATCAGCAATTGTTTTTTCTTTCTGTTCTTAATTCTGAGTCTGTCAATCTCTTCCAGTGCACTGATCAGTTCTCCTTTCATATCAACCACATCTTCTTCTTCATTAGCCTCACTTCCTGTGATTTTATTATCATAATCATATTTGGCCATAAGTATGAAGTCATTTATTCTATATTCAATAGGAGTCCTTGTATTCATCATCTAAAGGATCATCATCATTGTTTACACAAACTTTTCTTCTTAAAATTATTCTCTTTAAAGAAATTTTTGTGTTTGTGCTTCTCCTCATCTTCACATGTCTGATCCTTTCCTTTTTGAGGACATTTATTTGCAAAATGACCTATCTTACCACAATTGAAACATTTGAAAGGTATTTTACCTTTGTATTTTCCTGATCCCTTCTTCAGTCTCTTCAAAAATTTTGCTTCAATTTCATCAGGCTCAAAATCCTCATTCTTGTCTTCTTTAAATCATGCTTCTCTGGAGGTGGGTTTATCTTTAACTATTATCATTTCATATGCAGTCAATGTTCCTATAAGTTGATCAAACTCCAAGGTTTTTAGATCATTAAGCTCTTCTATAGCAGAAACCTTCGGGTTGAACCTATCTGGTAGAGATCTCAAAATTTTCTGAACTAAATAAGGTTCCTCAATTTTTTCACCAAGTGATTTCATTGCATTTACTAGTTATTCAACTCTCAGAAAGTATTTTCCAACATTTTCATCTTATTTCATCTTCATCTATTCAAACTGTACTATGTATATTTCAAGCTTGGTGTCCTTTACCTTCTCATTACCTTCATAACTGCTAATGAGTTTGTCCCACATTTCTTTGGCAGTTCCCAGGTGCATAACTTTTATGAATTCTACTTCTGCAAGCTCAATCAAGATAGCATTCATAGCCTTAGTGTTGAAGCTAAATTCTATCTTTTCATCCTTATTAGCTAGTACAACTGGATTTACATAACTAGTATCTACCACATCCTAGATATTTGCACCTAAATCCATTATGTAAGTTCTCATCCTAACTTTCTAGAAGGCAAAGTTTGTTCCATTGAACAGAGGGGCCTTATTGGTTGAATTTCCTTCATGGATTGACATGTTTAAGCTATAGGATCTACCCTTAGATAAAAGGGGCCGACTCTAATACCAATTTTTGGACAACTGAGAGGGGGGGGCTGAATCAGTTGTTACCATGCTTAAACAATTATGCTTATTTTAAATTCTTTACAGAGCACTCAATGACAATCACAATAATGTAGGGAAGTAAGCAATAGAACATTCAACATAATTCACACATAAGGGATACACAAAGATAGATATTTCCCGAGGAAACCCATAAAGGGTAAAAACCTCTTCTTCTTTTATGATAAGTATTCTTTACATTCTATACATTATCATACTTATGAGCACCAAATCATAATGAGTCTACAACATCTGTTTTGAAAGATGCTACTTGTTGAGAGCACCAACTCTCTGATTTCTCTAGCATCAACTAGAAGGAAGCTCCAACTCCCTGTGTTTCTCTAGCACCCACTAGAAGGAAGCACCAATTCCCTGGTTTCTCTAGCACCCACTAGAAGGAAGCAACAACTCCCTAAGTGTTCTAGCACCAAATGGATGGAAGCACCAAATTCCACTCACACAAGCACCAACCTGTAAAATAGAGAACTACAGTTCTCCCTTGCACCACCCTGCCACCCTGGTTTCTCTGGCTGCAACTAGATGGAAGCTACAACTCCCTGTGTTCAAGCACCCACTTGAAACTTTTAGGACAAAAGTCCTCCCTAGAACCTCCCAACCTCCCTGAAATATAAAGTTTGCTATATATATAAATTTCTCACAGTGATACAATATTTATCATTGGCTTACCAGACTTATCACTGTTTTGTTATGCTTCTCTGCTCTCCTATATCAGTGTCTTTCTGTCTACATCTTCTTGCATATTCTGATCTTCTGTTTTTCTCTACAAGAGCACCTCAACCTTCCTTTACTATCTCACTATCTTGTTGCACACATCCATGTGCTTTCTATGCTTTTTCCTTTTATTCTCTTTGCGCCATGTCCATACAATGCACCATTTCTCTTCTCTGTATTTCAGCTGCTGCACACTCCTCCTTTTACGCTCTTGAATCCCTCTCAACAACAACAACCATCTCCTCTTTCTTCTACCTTCTTATAGTCTCTGTGCACCTTGTGCATGCCCTGTGCACAATGCTTCTGCATGCTCTTCATGTCGAGTGCTCTGCATGTTCATCATTTCAACTCTTCATCTTCTCTGGCTGTTAAACCCATGTGTCCATCATCACTAGGTGTTATGCTGAGATTCCTTAGCCTCTCCAATAGTCGAGACTCTTTGTCTTCTCTGTCACAGTCGAGCTCATCCTCTCTGTTGCAGTTACAGTCTTCAAAGCTCATCCATCTGTCAATTTCCTCCACGAATAGTCTTCATTCCACTGACAGATTCCTTGAGACTCTTTAGCTCCTCTGGCAATCACACATAAGTCTCTTCGAGTCCTCTGGCAGAAACCATCAGTGGTTTCTAGTAGTTACACTATGAACCTCCAAAGACTGCTTCAACAACTGAATCACCATTGATCGATTAACTGTGAAGAGAAACAGTAGCCCTTCAATCATATTCCTGAATAACCTGCACCGTTGGATCATAAATGATGGGTCTCATGCTTATTTCTCCATTTCGCAATTCAACCTTTCGGCGTTTCGACATTCCAGTATTCGGCTTTTCGACATCCCTGTGGTGAGGCATCTCGACTCTCCATGTCCTAAACTCCGAAATGGAGGTTGTCTCTTCGAGCTCTTCTCTACTGCTCTTTGATGATGTGACCACCAACGGTGACCATAGCCTTATTCGAAAATGCATTTCATCATTTTTTCATTTCGGAATTCCTATTGCAAAGTGTTTCAACGCTCCAACTCCCGGTATCTGAAACCAACACCAAAAGGTGTTTTTTGCATTTTGGCATTCGGATTTTTGGCATCCCTGTGGTGAGGCATCTCGACTCTCCATGTCCCAAACTCCGAAATGGAGATTTTATCTTCGATCTCTTCTCTACAGATCTTCGACGATGTGACCACTGGTGGTGACCATAGCCTTATTCGAAAACACATTTCGGCGTTTCGTCATTTCGGCATTCCTGTTGCAAAGTGTTTCAACACTCCAACTCCCGGTATCCGAAACCAACACCAAAAGGTGTTTTTCTCATTTCGGCATTTCGACATTCTGACATTCCTTGTGATGAAGTGTTTTGATGCTCCATCTCCTGGTATCCAAAATATACACAAAAAGGTGTTTCAGTGTTTCTCATTTCACAACTTCGAGACTCCTGTGATGAAGAGTCTCGACTCTTGATTCCTCCGACTCCCGGTATCTAAAACTCTGGTTGATGTGCCTGTTTCAAGATTTTTGGTGTTTTGCATTTCAGCACTTTGGGACTCTTGTGTTGAAGAGTCTCGACTCTTGACTCCTCCAACTCTCGATATCCGAACCTTCGGTCGATGTGCCTGTTTCAGGTTTTCAGGGTTTCACATTTTTTTATTCTGGGACTCCTGATGATGAAGATTCTCGACTCTTCCAACTCTCGATATCTGAAACTATCCTCCTTCTTTCAGGATGACAGTGCTTCACATTTCACGATTCCAGGAGTCCTGATGATGAAGAGTCTCAAATCGTCCAACTCCCGGTATCTGAAACTGTCCTCCTGCTTTCGAGATTTTGGTACCCCACTTCACCTTTCTCTTTAAAGAATGTGCAGGTTCTCCTGGATCCAACGTCGGTCGGACCTCAGGCTCAGATCTGACGTTCATCAGGAATTCTCAATGGGATCCAAATATCACTATTGCTTCTCCTTCCAGGCTTCCGTTGTCTCTGTTTTTCCATCGCTACATACTCTGATCTTGCCATCAATGACAAGCACACCTGCCTATAAACATGCCAACAGAATATGCTACCTGGGAGCATGAAGATTCCATGTGGACAGAGTACCTACATATTTTTGAATAAATTTGAGATTTTGATCTCTATTTTGTATATGCACTGAGGACAGTGCCAAAATAAGGGGGAGGGGATGTAACACCCCAGGTTTTGAACCCCCATTTTAAATAATGTATTGTTATAATGCTGAGAGGCCAGGGTGCCCAAAAAATTATTAAAAGGCCAGTTTTCCCAAGACATGTAATGTTTTCTATCATTATTAATAATAAATACATGGCCGACTGCTAGACGAACAAGGATTAGAGTTATAGGGGGTTGTGATTCCACAAGAGAGGGGGCTTGAGGGGATAAGTGTTTATTCCTATGTTAATTACCTTGTTTTCCTAAGGAAGGGGATCGATTATGTGAGCTTCTTGAGGAAGGCTAGGCGGTTCTTGATTCCCCCATGAAGTTACTTAAACCCGCCTCTGGTTTGATGGGGGGGTTAGACTGATGACTTGTTTGCTGATTTACTATATGTTCATTCATTTCCCTCATGCACTTTCATGCACTCACTTACCCATTCATTGATCCATCCTCATCTGCTTCTTGTCTTGGGAAAGGGAACCGAGTTGCTGAAGAATTAACCATGAGATAGTTTGTTATAATGGTCGTTGGTGCAATCCAACCATGACTAGGGGCCTGGATGTATGAGATGCTTTGGCTTGTGCCCTGATTTTTCTCACAAATGTGAGTTCTGAGAGTTCCAACATTGATATTATGGACCAACTATGTTGGAGGCCCTGAAAAAAGGAGAAGGACTGCTTGAGGGGCTGTGTGGAAGAAAAGGGTGGAGGTCCATTCTCTTGGGCGGTATAGGCTAGGTAGAAGAGAGTTGGGTACTTGGATTGTTGTGGGTGATGGGAAACCTATGAGATATTTAGAGCTGACTAGTTTGGGAACCCAAGTACACTCTAGAACTGTCCTTGTGGATGCATAGCCCTGGCTTGGGGGTGACACCGCTGTTGAGATTTGGAGCAGTGGTGTCTATGGTTGGGTGGAACGTCCTTGGTCTGCAGCCAATTGGTGTTGCATTTTTATAAAGATAAGTTCTCTCTGTTGTGATATTATTATCTGTGTATGAATTTATTTCGCTGTGTATTTTAATTATCATTTAACTAAAACTTAGATTATGCATGCTTGCTAGATATTGTTGTGCATGTCGCTAAATCTTGTATCTTATGCATTCTTATTAATTAAATAAGGTATCGGTAAGAGTACGAAGTCCAAGGATGGGATTCAAGGTAGCATGCCCCATCCTGTGGGTGGCTGGGGTATGTTACAGTTTCCTTCCTCAATAATGCAGGGAGAAGCTCTATGAATAGGATATGTTTTATGATCCAATGCCTTAAAAATGATAACAAGTCAATGAATACAGTCCACTTTGAGGGGGAAACCTCCTTTTACAATATATCCAATTCATATACAATGTGAGATGTGATGAGATGCCCCTAAAACTAGGTATCCTTTTTTTATAACAAAAACATATATAATTATATTAGAAAAGGGCCTGGATTTCTCCAAAAAATAGCCAGAATTACATATTTCCCATAGGCTAAAAGTGTATAAAAAAAACTTGATGTATTTGTCCCTATTCCTATCTGTATTTTCAGATTTGAGATACTACTACTTATACAAAAATTCCAAGGGAAGATGGCTACAAAGGAGAAGAGAAAATACAAAACTTTGCTAAACATGCAAACTAGTACAAATGCAGATTTGTGTCCAATTGATTATGTTGTTGGACCTCATTCTCCTAAGATGTTGTTGGGTCTAGATATTTTACTTGAACCACTACTGGGAACAAGGGCACATTTGGGTGCAGTTATGGGTGGAGTGCTTCATTCGAGGCTATGGATTCTGCGGAAAGGCTAGACTATTTTTCTCCTGGATTCCTTGATGTTGTTGAGACTGACAAATGGAACGAATTAGGGATGAGTTACTATTGACCGCATGAATTAATAGAGCCAATTATTCATTGTGATTATGCTCCTGAGCCTGGAACTATTGATTTTTTTGTTCAACTTGCATTTTGAGCGATGCAATTTCTTCCTACTGTGATTGCATTTGTTCCTGAATTCTGCCAATAGTTCATTCTGAGAAATGACAGTCACTCCTACTATGATGCCACATAGTTACATGGGGATCATATCATTCTAGAGTCCAATTGAGAGACCAGGGCTTGGGATGAGATCGCACAGTTCCACCACCTTTGTGTTGCAGGTGCATTCCACGCCAACAAACAAAGAGAGTCAGAGACAATAGAACACAAAGGATAAGAGACAACAATATGATGTTGGTGAAATGAATTCCATGTGAGTGGTTGATGGAGGGTGAGGCCATGGATGTATGTCCCATAAATATCCTTGACATGCAAGGATTGTTGCAGGGGGAGTGCAGATTTAAAAGTACCATTTCCACCATTAGGGGAAGGCAAAAGTGACAGAATGCAGTGTGAATGGGAGCGCATATGAAGGAGGGCACTGATCAAAAGAACAGTCAACACATGAAGGAGGAGAACACATGAAGGAGGAGAGGGGCACATGGAGGGATCATGGATTTTTCCATAGGAGGGGTGCGCGTGCAACAAATTTTCCAAGGGGAGTAGCAGAATAGGTGCATTTGGCTTAGGGGATAGGTTCATAGATAAATGTGGAGCTTTGCCTTAGCTGCCCGATAGCAAATAATTTTTCTTCTTTAGCGAGAGAGTTATATATGACGTTCTAATATATGTACACGTGGTAATAAAAAACGTTTCCAAATTTGTGTTCCATGTCTTTGATTTAGAGTAGAGTTCTAGAAATATTGTGATGTGTGGTATTGATATTTTGACGAATTCCCCTTATGATCAAATCAGATTCCCCAATTATCATGAGCCTTAAATATCTATTGGATGGAATAAGGCAAAGTCCCATGAATGTTTCAAGGACCTTTGCATGATTATTGGTATCTTTTCCTAATCCCGAATTGAAACATATAACCTTGTTTCCTTTGGAGTCGAAGACAAATCCCTTGCTGCCCCTGGATTGCATGTGGAAGCTGTATCAAAAAATAACAATTGGGATTTTTTTTAAGTTTCCATTGGTAAAATTGTTGATTGGGTAATCATATATACCATATGTTATGCTTAGGATTTTGAGTATTGGTGCAAATGGCAAAGAGATTTTATAATAAACTGGTTATCCAAATTTTCTATGAGTCTGTGAGCAAAACCTGATTGTATGGAAGTTTATTTTGAATAGAGAAAGATTTTGAAAGTAGGCCACAAGCCTATGTATGA
>ML815903.1:168780-193158 GCA_009831015.1 Picea engelmannii | reverse complement strand
CTTTCTTTTTTACTTCAAGGTCTAACCAGAGGACACTGCCTTGGCATGGTGACCAGAGATGACAGTGTTACCCACTAGTATTTTCGCAGAAATGATAAGGCTGGCTCGTGATGAGACCCCCTTTCCCTTGGCCATGCAACCAAAGGTCATTTCCCTGGCATTGTAACCAGATAATGGCAATGTCATACTGCTAGATACCTATGAACATAATGGGCCGGCTTGTGATGGGACCTCCCATCCTCTTGGTTAGGTTTTGTTTTATTATTTTTCTTTGGGTCCCTTTTGTTTCTTATCGAGAGGCCTCTTATCGCCTTCTCGGGGATCCCTGGGCGAGGCATCTCTAGGTTTTATTCCTTATGGCTTTTATCTTTTACCAGCTGCTTTTACCCCCTGGGCCTTTAGCCCCTTATTCCAATAGGACAAAGTGTAACCCCTCAAATAGGTCATCCTAATGCCCGGACTAGGGGAATGGGATGGATGCATGGGAGATAAGATGTAAAATGATTGTATGGTGGGAGCGGACGATGGCTCTTCAAATCCCCCTTGGTGGCTAACCAAAACCCATGGATACAAGCTTTCTAGGGCATCCCGTTAATCCCCCCAACAATGGTCAAGTGGGTTAGTGTAAGATCCAAGCAGTTGTCAGAAATGTAAGGAACCTGATGCATATATTTGAAAGTTATAATGATCAAACATGACACATTCCATGATACCTGGACCAATTACCTCATGGAGCAAGAGTCTTCTCTGATGCAAGTCCAAGCCGATGGTGATGGATGCTTCTACTGCTGACAGGGAAAATCTCGCGAAGAAGAAGAAGGATGGGCCCTCCAGGGCCATGCTCAGGTCAATCCTGCTCTTCGTACTCCATGTCTAGGACCTGTGGGCCTCAAGACATGATCTCCTAGTTATCCCTAGAAAACGGGGATAACAGGACGTACAAGAAAACAGGTATTTGTCAGATTATATCTTCATTGAGTGAGGGGGGTTCAGGTAGAATAGAGGAAAGCGAGACATCTAGTAGGTCTAACAGGAGGAGATCAACTAGAGGTGAGAATATCAGAAGAAAATTCCATAGACGCATGGAATTTTTCTTGCGAAAGAGGGATCATGTTATTATGAGAGAATAGAAGAAATCGAGGTTCCCTTGAGATACAAACATATAGTGAAATGATGGGTACCCAAGGATCTTCCTAGAATAAACATTGACTTTTGTGTAAACGAAAGGATATACTAGATTGCTCCATCATCATTACATGGTTTGGGGATATTTTCCATGGATGGCATAAAGGTCTGTTACGACAGATTAACTGAATTGATGGACTACGTCGGACCCTGTTATATCTACAAAGATTGGATACAAATAGTCCAATATACAAAAAGTATGCGAAGATATGGCTTGGTTGCAAATTATATACAACTAAAAGACAATGATCAAAATAAAGGAGCAACTATCTATATTGACGGAAGGCCAAAAGGAACGAGGAACATTGCAGGGTTTATAAACAGCACATGACCCACGACCACAAATAAGTGACCCAATTGCGTATTTGAGGGGCGTGAAGGAAACTGTGTATTTGTATGTGCAATAAAATCAATAGTTGCAGGGGAAGAGTTATTGATTGATTACAATTTGAATCAAATAGATACATATGTTGTTATTATGGGGGTGGTACGTATACTAATTTACCCAACCTGTAAGCAATGACTCTTATGTTTTATGATTTTCATTATGTTCTTTACGGTGTTAATCCATTTGGAGAGCTTTGGTCTATTTACTTAGTGTGTCCTATTTTTGTTATAAACAATAAAATTCCTCCTTAGATGTCAATAAAGAGGGAGGATTTCTCATACATTTGAATTTACTTCTAATGATATTGATCACGGTTCTAATTTTACTATAATGTGGCGGGTTGATCATGGTAAATCAAAAGTGTCCTCATAACATGATGGTGATGATGATTTGCTTAGTGAAAGGGATTTGTATGAATCCCCCGACCCTATGGTTTTAATTAGAAAAAAGATCAATAAAGCAAACAAGGAACTAGCTCACTTGTTATATATTCTAGATCAAACTCCTGAGGTAGAAGAAAGGATCAAATAAGTTATGAAAATGATTAAGAAATATTAGGTAATAACCATAATTTCAAGTGGTTTTATTTTTATTTCATAAGATCAATTATGAAAGCTTGATTTTTAATTTTTACATTATCTAAACGAAAAATTGTTTTCTTTCTTATATAGAGATTTTTGGATCCCGTTGACACCGACATACATGGTGTCGGTAGTAGTGGAGCTGCACAGATGCCACAAGGTCCTGACGCAAGCCCTTGTATAGCTTATATGATGCATCTATTTAGATCTCCACCTTCCACACCATTAGGTGGGAGCCATGACACACACATTGAGGAAGTGGCCACACAGGTAGGCTCTGGAGGTGGTGACAGAGATGAGGCCGATGATTTGACAAACTATATGGTTTCTTTTCATAAAGAAAGACGTGTGACCAACACAGGGACCCTTTGTTAATATTATGGTAGCTTTGGGATGTATGAACCTCCATTGTGAACTATGGCGAGATTAGAATACTCCGAAAGGAAGCAAAGAAGTGAAGGGAACCCTAGACAAGTTGTCAGCTGCATAAATATATTTAATATGAATTTATTAATACTCAAAAGGAGAAGTCGACCCCAGCTAAACTTCCCAAACTACTATAAATACAGGGCGCCATTTCTCATTATTCACATCTCACCAGTTGCAGAGAGAACTGGATCTGTGCAGGTGTAGTTGCAGCTTGTGCGCAAGTTTCTGGGAAGGTGTGCGCTAGCCTCTGGGTGGGATTATCTGATCAGCTTGGTTTCTATTCTTGATTGGTGCATTAGCCTCTCTTGGCTATTGGATTGCTACCATGATTCTCTTCTCTGTCAAGGTCAAGGTGCTCGGAGGGTGGCTTCGACCTGTGGTTGGGTGACGAGGGTATCGTCAATGGTAAAAAGAGCACAATCTTATATATTCTAACAGGTTATGGGCCCACACCCCCTTCAGTCAGCCTAAAATGCTGGAAGGAAACATAGCCGCTAGATATTGAGCTCGTTGAGGAACTACTGCTAGGGTTACTAGCAGGAGCATCTTCCAAAAACACTACAGTTAGGGTTACTAGCAGAAGCAGTTGCAGAAAACCTAAATCTCTGATCCGACACCTTGTGATGGAGCATCTCACCCAAGAAGAAGATATTCATATGCGCCCTAACTCAACGCACCTCTTGGCTTTCTCAGAAGACAGAAATGACAAAGTTGAAATTTTGGATCAAGGCATGACCAATTACCAGTGAACCGAAGACATGTGTGAAATAATCAGTCTTTCATACTCCTCAACACTTACCGGGACGATTGAAGATGATATGTGGATAATCGATAGTGGAGATTCTAGGCACATGACGAGAGATCAAGCCAGAATCTCAAATCTAAATGAGAGAAAGACATCATACAAAGTGGAGCTTGGAGACAAAAGCACTTACCTCGTCGAAGGATTTGGACAAGCCTCCGTTAAGTTGGTATCAGGTAATCATGTTCACTTAAGCAATGTTTTATATGTACCTAGTTTAGAAAAGAATCTTGTATCAATATCATGTTTAGAAGATAAAGGAAACAAAATAGCCTTCATGGATGGAAAGGTGTTATCATGGCATACGAATTCCAGCATAGAGGATGCCAGGGTTATTGGAAGTCGTGAAGGAAATCTATATAGACTACTAGAACAAAATGAAGAAGCTCTAGTATATGACAAAGTCAACCCTAATGAACTTTGGCATAGAAGGTACACTCATATCAATTATCAAGCATTACCTTTACTCTCATATTCCTAAAGATAAAAGGAATAAACTAGAACCCTCAGGAAAGAAGGGGATATTCATGGGATATAGTGATTCATCCAAAGCCTATAGAATATATATTGCAGAACAACACAAGATAGAAGTTAGCAGAGATGTAACGTTCAATGAAAGGATGGCCTTCAGGAAATCCATCAAAGAAATTATAGAAGAAGAAGAACTTGAAGAACCAAATGAAGAAAACACAGAAAACGAAAATAACGAAAAGGATCAACCTGATCATCCTATGGAGCCATGTGATAACATTGACTCAGATATCATACCAAAGAGCAAGAAATGACCAACTTGGCTTGAAGCTACATTACAAGATGCATAAAGAATCAAGGTTCCAAAAGGAACATCCAGGAAGAGTAAAAGACCGAAAAAATTCTCAAGTTATGCAGCATACATGACGAAGCTTCTAGATGAATAACCTACCACATTTGAAGAAGAAGTCCTAAAGGGACAATGGAAAGAAGCTATGGCAGAAGAACATCAATCCATTATGAAAAATGAAGTATGGGAAATTGTACCCAGACCTAAAGAAAAATCAGTGGTAACCTCAAAATGGGTATAGAAGATCAAACATGCAGCAGACGGAAGCGTGGATAAATACAAGGCAAGATTCATGGCTAGAGGGTTCTCCTAGAAGGAGGGAGAAGATTATGATGAAACCTTTGCTTCGGTGGCAAGGTATACCTCCATCAGAGCTATCATATTCCTTGTCGCTTCCATGGGATGGAATCTACACCAGATGGATGTAAAGACAACCTTCCTCAATGGAGCTATTGAAGAAGAAGTGTATATTGAACAACCTCAAGGATTCGAGGTACATTCCAGAGACACTCACGTTTTCAGATTGAAGAAATCTCTATATGGACTCAAGCAAGCTCCAAGGGTTTGGTATGCCAAAATGGACAGTTATCTAACAAGACTTGGTTTCTCCAAGAGTCATGCAGATCCAAACCTTTATTACAAAGTCATGGATAACACACCTGTGATTCTACTATTATATGTTGATGATCTATTCATAACAGGTGAAGAATCTCTAATTATCCAGTGCAAGAAGGAATTAGCCTCTGAATTTGATATGAAAGATCTAGGTCTCATGCATTACTACTTGGGACTAGAAGTATGGCAGAAGCGTGGTGAAGTATTCCTTGGACAAGGAAAGTATGCAATAAAGATCCTTCATAAATTTGGAATGATGGACTGTAAGTCCATGGACACTCCTATGAATGCAGATATAAGAAAAGTGAAAGTCCCAGATTCCGATCCAGTTGATCCATCTCTATATCGATAGCTAATCGGATCATTGATGTATTTAGTAAATACTCGACCAGATATTTGCTTTGCTGTAAACACATTAAGTCAGTTCGAGGTGGAACCTAGACAAGAGCATTGGATAGCTGCAAAGCATGTCCTAAGATATATTTGCGGGACAATAAACTATGGCTTGAGATATACCGCATCCAGTGATATCCAACTTCATGGATTCACATGCTCTGATTGGGCAGGAAGTGCAGAAGACAGAAAGAGTACTTCAGGTATGTGTTTCAGCTTGGGCTCTGCTGTGATATCTTGGGGTAGCAGAAAACAGAAGTCTGTCGCACTCAGTACAACAGAAGCAGAGTATATGGTAGCTTGTGAAGCATGCACATAAGCAGTATGGCTAAGGAAGTTAATCTCTGATTTATTTGATCAGATTCTAGAATTGACCATAATATATTGTGATAATCAAAGTTGTATAAGATTATCAAAACATCCAGTGTTTCATGAAAGGTCGAAGCACATTGAGATCAAATACTACTTTATTCGAGATAAAGTCAAGGAAGGAGAGGTAAAGCTCGAGTATATCCCCACTGATGAGCAGACAATAGACATCCTGACAAAACCTCTATCCAGAATTAAGTTTGCGTATTTCCGAGAGAAGATGGGGATCATGGAAATAACTCCCTTAGTTGAAAGGGAAGATTCTCCAAGCTAAGAGAAGGTACGGAAAAATATTCTTGAAAAAATTTATTTTTGTGACTTAAATGACTCTCCAAGATTATAGGAGGGAGCATTGAAAATATTATTTATCTTTGTAATTGAAAAATAGTCCAGATTGGACAGATTCTTTCCTGTTCTGAAAGTGGATTGATATTTCTGACGGATAGTGACTTCCTATTGTGGTTAACATTGGAAGTAGTCTGATTGATAATGTATCATAGACAATGACTTCCCATTGTGGTTAACATGGGGAGTGGTCTAGGACAATCTCTCTTCTTGAGGGTTACTCAAGAAGACTGGCCCGCCTCGCCGGACAACGATTTCTCATTGTGGTTAACATGAGGAATGGTTCGTTTTGGGGGTTGATGCAGGACAATCTTTTCCTCCTATGGTTAACAGAGGAAATGGTCTGGACAGTCATTCCTTAGGGTTATACATTCTCTCGAGGGTGCACTTTGATTAGTGTAGGAGGAATGGCCCAGGGTGGGGAATGGTCCAGGCTCAAAAATCAGGGACAAACATTCCTTAGGGTTATACATTCTCTCCAGGGCACACTTTGATTAGTGTAGGAGGAATGTCCTAGGGTGGGTAATGGTCCAAACATTCCTTAGGGTTTATACATTCTATCCAGGGTGCACTTTGATTAGTGTAGGAAGAATGGCCCAGGGTGAGGAATGGTCCAGGCTCAGAAATCAGAAAAAATCCTTCTTCCTTGGTTGAGAAGAATAGGGAAGATAGCCCATTGATGATTTTCTATAGTGAGGGCAGATATTCTTTCATATCTCACAGACGTGAGTGAAAGATTGGCCCAGATAATTCAGTTTATATCATAACATTGTTTCTATGCAGGTTGCTATCAGATGTTTGTTATGAAGATTATATGACAGTAGATGTAAAACTACTGTGGTGGATATGTTCCACTATTCGTGAGGCAAATATTCTTTTATAACTCACAGATGTGAGTGAAAGATTGGCCCAAATGATTATTATGGAGACTGCCTATCTCCAGACAGTAGAGATATACTACTGTGGTGGATTTGTTCCACTATTTGTGACTATGTGTCACGGTTTGAGTAGTTGCGTACTACCTTGAATAGACACAGGTGTGTTCTATCAATTAATATTGTACCAATTGTCATAGGAGATTATCTAGTTGGATAATAATGATGGTGCTCGTGTTGCTACCAATTGAATGGTCTGTTGTGCTCAAGACCATACCTCCCTAGCTAGGAGGGAGTGCTAATATTATGGTAGCTTCGGGAGGTATGAACATCCATTGTGACCTATGACAAGATTAGAATACTCCGGAAGGAAGCAAAGAAGTGAAGGAAACCCTAGACAAGTTGTCGGTTGCAGAAATATATTTAATATGAATTTATTAATACCCAGAAGGAGAAGTCGGCCCCAATTAAACTTCCCAGACTACTACAAATATAGGGCACTAGTTCTCATTATTCACATCTCAGCAGTTGCAGAGAGAACTGGATCTGTGCAGGTGCAGTTGCAGCTTGTGCGCAAGTTTCTGGGAAGGTGTGTGCTAGCCTCTGGGTGGGATTATCTGATCAACTTGGTTTCTATTCTTGCTTGGTGCATTAGCCTCTCTTGGCTATTGGATTGCTACCAGGATTCTCTTCTTTTTCAAGGTCAAGGTGCTCGGAGGGTAGCTTCGGCCTGTGGTTGGGTGACGAGGGTATCGTCAATGGTAAAACGAGAACAATCTTCTATATTCTAACACCCTTAAGGGCACATTTATGGTCAACGAGGAAGGGCTTCCATTAAAGCAAGTTAAAGTCTCAGGTAATTTTTAAAATTTTAATTGTTTCATGTTCTCTATGTAGACAAATATAAATCGTCTAAATTATTATTTTTAAATTAATAATCATGTAATCATTTTGCATGTAGGGAATAACGATTTTTATAGGTCCTTGGAGAATAAGGAGTTGCTGATTTTTGGGCCCACCATACAGGAGAGGTGGAATTCCCAGAATTCCAACCTTAAAAAAGAATTGATGGATTATCTCGAAAGTCTTTTTGGTGTAGACACATTTAATAAGACCTTGGCCACCGCCACAGCTGGACAATATTTAAAATATACGCGAGAAACATATAGAAATCACTTGAAACAAAATGATAGGTACGCGCATCCTCTGATGATTTCAGAGAGGGAGTGGAAGGCCCTCATTGAGGACGCAAAAGAGAAGAAATTGACAGGTGAAGGAAAAACACCCTCTGGTCCTAGAAGGTAAATTACAATTTCAATTCAATACCTTCAATTTTTTTAGATGTAAATAAAGTTGTGGTATATATTAACATACTCGAAACTTTTGATGATATGTTGACTGACACCTCAAAGGAAACAAAAGAAAGGCTTGCCAAATGTGGCCAACACAGGCTAGGCTAGGGCGGCTACTTGAAGTTGCAGTCACGAATTGTAAGTAACTAAATATCTTATTTTTATTGCCTTAAAACTTTTAGGTAATTGCAGTGAATAACATTAAAAATGCATACTCTTATGCAATGTAGGGTGACAATTTTGGTACTAAAACCACAGAGGAAGACCTCCAGCTTGGTTACAAGTACGTCTATAAAGCTGTAGTTGAACACGGAAAAATCTTGGGGAAGATACCAAGAACCACTTTGCAGGATAAGGTAAATAAAATTCAATCCACATTAACCTTTATTATTAATATAATACATTCATGTTGGATATTATTAATATTTACAACTTTGTTTTAATCAGGGGAGCAACACTATCAACGAACACACTAGTATTGGAGAGCAGTGCATTTATAACAATTTGGAACCAGAATATGGTTCTCCCATCCAGTCCCAATTTTACACGGGGGTACAACCCCACGATGGTGCTACGACCGAGTTGGCACATGATGGTAATATGGTTGTATTTTAATCATATACTTAATAATTTTTTAGTTATACATTTTGTACTTCTATTTTTTTTTACTTATACATTTATGATTATTCTTATAAATTTTTTGGTCTCAATGGCAGAGAATGTTGTACTTGAGGCTCATATAGTTAAATATGAGCAGGTGGGGGAAACCATTCCAATGGTACCAACCAGTGCACTAGGTAAATAATGACATTGCAGGTGCTTTTTTTAATATTACTAAACTAGTTCAATGATATTTAAAAACTGGCCATTTAAATTTTGTATTTTTTTCTTTTGTAGGTGATGCTTCATCACAGTGGCCTCCATTACACCATGAGTACCCTAGGCGTGATCTTTGTGAGAGGATGCAATCACAATCATATTTTGAAGAGCACCTAGAGAACAGAGACGTAGATATTGATGAAATGATTAGGAACTATAGAACTAAGAAGAAGAGTCCGACTTAAAGTAATAAATGATGATGTACATGGAAATTTTAATAACTATTTAATATAAAATCTATTTTCACCATATTTCGCTCACTCCAAATGGATCAAGGAAAAATTTCATTTCATTGTAAACAATTGTGAATATTGGTATATATATATGCTTGTTTTTGCTGTAAATATTTCAATAGATTTACATGTTGGGTATTAGGGAATTGAGGGAGATTTGAGAGGGGGAAGGGGCCATAATATCTTCCTCCTTCACGTGGTTAGCCATGTTCAGTAGAGAATAATTTATTGGAGCTGTTTAATATTGGAGCAAACCTCCCTCGATCCAACAGAGCAACAACAAAGTCAATGTTGACTTTGTTGTTGCTACTTCAAATCAAGGGAGGCAGTTTGATCAAATATTAGATGCGTGGCTCCAATAAATTATTCTTGAAACCAATAGGATCTCATTCAGGTATGTTCTGACACTCTCATAAAAATGCATCTTAGAGTAAATAATGCGCTACAAATATGTCTTGTATTTATTTTTTATATATTTATGGAGGTTGAATGATTTTGGCAGGTACTTTAAGATCTTTCTTCATTGATTGAGGGAATCTCAATACTAACAGAGGGTCATACAGCTGAAGAGAAACACGTGGGGTCAACCATTCCAATTGTATTGTCGACCAATTCATTAGATCAAGTGTGATTGATCGTTTCAGCATAGTTTATATAGACATCAATTGTAGTTATGTTTAATGTTTTATGAATTGTTATGTTCGATTGCTAAATTGAAAAATCACCATTTAGGTATGTATAATCTTTTGATTATGTCCTATAGATATTATGGATCTGTCAGTGTATATTTATGGTTAACCAATGGATAAATTCTAACATGAATGTATGGTTCACCATATCCATAAGAAAATGATGGTTCCTTTGCCATCCCCATGCTAACACTAGTACATTTGTGTCAAATTTCAACGACGCGTTTGACACAATTGCCACTTTATATTTTCGGGAGAACGACAAACAACGGACCCCCTCAAACATCGTTTCACATGACGTCACTTTTCTGACGCCATAGATATCATCTTTATTGTGATGTTTCATGCCTACATGTGTCATCTTGGATTTGACTGCCCAAACCCCATATACTAATTTGTCATCTCAGATTTGAATGTCAAAACCCCATGATAGCGAACCCCACACATACTCAATCCATAGAGGAAAGGTATTACAACAAAGTAATTTGATAGAGAAGGATGAGAGACAGGGAAAACCCTGCAACAACAATGTCCAAAGGTATACAAGAATCGAAAACTCCCCACAATGACAGAGGATGACTTATCTAGCCACTATCCGACAGTGACTACATCATGGAGTGGAAACATTTTAGCTCCGAACATGCTGCCAAAAATGGTATTTTATTTCTATCATTTTCATGCCTTTTTAGCCTCTTAGAAGGGTTTTTAGAAGAGCCCTATATGACTTTCCCTTCCTTTATGTCTCCTGCTTGAGTTTTAACTTGCATTTTTCATATGTAATTTCACAACAAAAACTAGGTATTGACGTATTGGTACCCTAACATGACTCCCCTTAGTGATTTATGGGATTCCTCAATTTTTTCCTACAATCCATGACCAAACTAAATCTTGGTTCCATCACTTGACCATCCCTCTATCTCAATCCTTTAGTTCCTTGGATCTTAGAACTATTGCAATTATTCCCTAAACATTTCCTCAAACTTACACTTCAACCATTCAAACAAGGCAAGAACGAATCCTAAGAAAACAAACAAGCCAAGAACATGTCATTAATTCAATGTTGAGTTTGAGAAGTTCCACCATTTTCCATTGATTAACAATAGGCCTGGTGTTATTATTTGTAGATGGGGAAGGTTTCTATATTTGATAGAATGTAATTTATTAGCTAGACATTGCTCAATAACGCATTTACACGAGATATGGTACTATTTGAAAAATCTATATGACTCCTTAGGATGTGGTGCATTCATTATTAAAAAAACCATAGAGTTTGTTTTTTGTTGAGCCATTAGGCATGTGAATGAATTGATAATTTACTAATTAAATCATTTTTGAATTCATTTTCCTCATATTCCAAGGTGACAAAGGTCCTTACATGTGTGCTAAATCACCTTTATTTTGATTTTGAGTTAGAAAAAGTCATGGCTAAAATTTAACTTAATTCTTATTAGGTACCCACATTCTTATAGAATTCACATAGAATGTTATCAAGCCCCAATATATATTTGTCATCATCCATTTCCATAAAATTAGATGTATTTCCATCCAAATTTTGTCCTAATTACACATCCTCTCATGCTCAATTTATAGGCTACATGGTATAACATTGAGGCATGTAGGCATGGACATCTTATGCTCTTCACTCATACTTTCTTATCTTTTACCCCTTCTTCACTCTCTCTCTCTCTCTTTACTCCCCAACTCTATCTCCCTCTCTCTCCCTCTCACACTTTGACACTATATATCTCTATACCATCTCTCTGTCTTCCTCTATGTCCCTCTCACACTCTCATACATTCTAGCCTCTCTCCCATTCTATCCTTCTCTCCCTTTCTCTCTCTCCCCCCTTATCTCACTCTTGTTTTCTCTCTCCCCTTCTCTCCCACTCCCTCTCTCTCTCCCCCTTTTCCACTCCCTACCTCCCTCCCTCTATACCCCCCTTCTCTCTCTCTCTACCTTCCTCCCTCTATACCCCGCTTCTCCCTCCCTCCCTCCCTCTCTCTACGCCCCTCTCTATCTCCCTCTCTCTCTCTCACTCCCCCTCTCCCTCCCTCCCTCTATACCCCCCTTCTCTCTCTCTCTACCCCCCTCTCTATCTCCCTCTCTCTCTTCCCCACTCTCCCCCCTTTCTATATTACATCTCTCTACCTCCCTTCTTTATCTCTCCCTCCCCTCCCCCGCTCTCTCCCCCCTACCCAGCTCTCTCTTTCTCCCTCTTTCCCTCTCTATATTTACCTTTCTCTACCTCCCTATCTCTCTTTACCTCCTCCCTCTTCCTCTCTCTCTCCCCCTATAGCCCCCGAAACCCAAACAAAGGGGGGCTAGCTGACACAACATTGGAAATGGAGAGAATACATATGAAAAAATGAGGTGCATTTTATTGGTTCCATTAAAAATTAAAATTACGACGCTTGTTGGATCTCTCCCTCCCTCCCCTTTTCTCCCTCTCCCATTATTACACATCTATGTCACCTCATCAAAATAAAATATTATAATAATCATAAGTAATTCCTACCTCCCAAACTTTTTACCATGATTTCACTACATCCACACCTCCAAAATTTCATATGTCCCTTTCATTCAATCCATCATTGTCAAATCACTATTTATTTGTCACCGATTAATGCTCAATGATGGAGAGAGTGAGTGGGAGACAAAGAAATAGTCACAAGACAATGATGGATTCAATGAAATGGACATATGACCATTTGTAGGTGTGGATGTAATGAAATCATGGTACAAATTTTGGTGAAATCATGGTACAAAGTTCTGGATCCAACTCCAAATCACATATTTTGAAGAGGTACAAAATTTTAAATCTAATTATAATTTTGTAGTCATTTTTCAACATGAAGTATCTTTGTTTGAGAGAAACACTTTAGATAAATCCTTCCTCTATTATCTTTCCATAGAAAGAAAAATTAATATATTCCATCATCCTCATGGCTCGAGTTAATATAGGGTTAATGATTGAGTATAAGTTATTCCTAGGCTTTGATGGAGCTAGGGGGTCTATTTCATGGTCTACATCAAGCTCTACATCAACGTCTAAATATATATCTATCTCTATGTGGTGGTATAGGTCATGCTCTATGTCAAGCTCTGGGTCTGGTGACAAGATATTTGGAGGAACGGAACCTACTGAAATGAACATTATGACCATTTGGAGGCTTAGAGATTATGAGATTGCAGTGCACCCAAATTGAAAGGACCGTTTGGAGGCGGAGATATAGTGAGATTGCAATGAACCGTTTGGAGGCCCAGACATCATGAGATTGCAGTACACCTGAGTTGAAATGACCATTTGAGGTGGAAAGGATTTGATCATGTTTTTTTATTATTCTTTTTCAAATGCTAAACACCAAAAGCATTGCCATTCATTTCCCTTGATCCCATACAACCCCTAGTGTTGTAATCTTGGCTATGATACCATTTGTAACATACCCAACCATCTGTGTACACTGTTGGGATTGTGGGGTACTTAAAATTTTCCTCACCTTTGTCTTAATGGAAATGTTTATTCAACACCACAGAGGCCACGATGGAGGAGAGAGATCTCAATTTGAGGACATCCTATCTTCTCTTCATGTAATTTTTGTTTCTAATTCTTTTCTAGAGTTCTTTTGGACTCTATTGATGGGAATATACAATATGATGTTCATAAAGAACTAAATTCCTTAACAGTTGTGAATATTTCTCCTAAAACATGTGTAAGAAAGGAGCCCAACACTCTGTGTAGCAAGGCTTCCATGAGCAAAGTGACTGAAAACAATCACATTTGCACCTAATCTCATTGTACTTGTATTGAATCCACTTCCATATCGTCCTATAGCTGTGCTATTAGTTTTCACTTAGTAACCCAAGATCATACATTTTCGCATGCATTTGAGATCCATTCCACCTCCATTATCTTGGAAAAGAAGAGTTGGACTATTGTCCCTGGGGTTCTGAATTTTGTCCACAATGACAAAAGTTGTACCATTTTGAAAATCGTCAACTACATTATCAAGCAACTTCGAAATATCTCCAAAATCCCATGTGTGGGAAGTCGCATTAGAATGGAGGAATTTTGGATGTATTTGAACATGATACATGCCACTTGGTAAAGATCACTTTTGTTCATTTTGGACATCATAATCCCTAGCTCTCCAAAATTGATTAAAACTATTTTTCTTTGAGTTTATACCTGAACAGTTCAGTCAAAGGAAAAATGAATGCAAATGATGTTCTCTTTGCATCGCATTTTCTGATCTCCGCTCCTTCCCAAAAAATATAGAATATAACCCTAATCATAATCTGATCTGATCTGACACTCCAAAGGGTACACTGCAATCTCACATATTTCCGCATCAAACTGTCATTTCAACTCAGGTTTACTGCAATCTCATGATGTCTGGGCCTCCAAATGGTTCATTGCAATCTCACTATCTCTCCGCCTCCAAACGGTCCTCCTTTATGCAACTATACAATTTTTCTCCTTTGGTACAAGATGGAAGCTAAATAGTATGGCTATCTATCTCAATTAGAATAACATCTCCTCTCTTTAGTGCAAGAATCAATATAACCATCATAAACTAGAGGAAAACTTAGGTCAAAAGGAGTGATTTTTTGGGTTATGATGGGGTTGCAAAAATTAGAGCTTCCACTGAAACAATCTTAAGATAAAAAACACTTTCCTTAACATCCTTCTTATATAAAAAGGTATCAATATGTATTTAATTAGCTAATGAGAAGTGTGAACCAGTCTTTAGCAAACTATCTTTGGGGGAAACCCAAAGTTGATTAGATCCATCATTGGGAACTTTAGGCATCTTCTCACTTCCTTCCGGGAAGAAAATGTCATCCAAATGGTAGGTTCCTAAGGGATTATCCTTGCTCAGTGATTGGATTGATCCTTGGATATGTTCCTTGGTGGTTGATATAATTACTTAGATCTGTCTAGGGCCCTTGGATGTGTTCTAGGGAATCCTTTTTCAGTGCTTGGATTGATCATTGAATGTGTTCCTTGGTGATTGATATAAACCCCTAGATGTGTTCTAGAGCCCTTGGATGTGTTCCAGGGAATCCTTGCCTAATGCATGGGTTGATCCTTGGTCTTGTACATTGGTGGATAAGACCCTAGATGTGTTTTAGGGCCCCAAGATGTGTTCTGGGGAAACCTGGTCTTTGACCAGGTAGATCTTGGTGTAATACCAAGATGTGTTGATGTGTGATCCTCTTCCTCTCTCCCAGGATGGTCCATGAGAACTAGGAGTGCCTATGAATATGGACATGACCACATTGTTGATGGAACCCCTTCTGCAGTGATGATAAAGTTTATAGGTCATTATGAGACTCATGTGGACATGTTTTTCCATTATGGATCCCCCCTTGACTTTGTCTTAAAAGGTACTCCCTTGTTGTTTTATGTGATTGAGGTTTTATTTATGTGATTAGGGTTTTATATGTATTTAGGGTTTTTATAATTAATATTAGTATTAATTGACATTTTAATTAATATTAATATTAATTAAATGTCAATATTTAATTATAATTTTAAATTTCCATAACCCTTCTCCCTAACTATAAATAATACCCTAACCTCTAGAATTATATTAAACTCACACTCACTCACTCCTCACTCTCCTATTTGTTGTGGCTACCTTAGTTGTTCTGTCTTGATGATGGTGCAACCTACTTTTTGGACTATCTTTTCAGATCTAAGTTTTGTTTTGTTGGTGCGACCTCTCCATTTGATGTAACAGTTTTAGATCTGAGTTTTGTTTGTTGGTGCAACCTATCTATTTGATATAACATTTTTAGATCTGAGTTTTGTTGGTGTAGCCTCTCCATTTGATGTAACAGTTTCAGATTTGAGTTTGTTGGTTCAACCTCCCCATTTGGTGTAACAATTTCAAATCTGAGTTTTGTATTGGTCTTGGTATTGGTTTGGACTTGGTATTGGTTGGGTCTTGGTATCGGTTGGAGTGTTTATCTAGTGTTTCCTTATTTTTAGCTATGGAGGGTTTGATATGGATTGTTTGTTATGGAGGGTTTGCTTGTTTGATATGGAGAGTTTTGTTGTCTCATTTTTTGGAGTTCTTGTTGTCCCTTCTTGTGGGGTACCTGGTTTTTTTTTATTAGCTATGGTCAATACCTTGTTGTCCCTTCTTGTGGAGTACTTGCTGCAGTTGTCTTGTGATGGTCTATACCTTGGCAAAATTGTTCCTAAGTCCTTATGATAGAGATCAAACTGTAGAGGTTTGATCCATGAACCTAAAACTATTTCTGAGCATATTATAAATGTTTTGATCCACACATGTGACAGGTACATCTTTCTTAAGATCAGGAGGTAAGCTTGAGGTTTTCCTTTTCACTTAGAAATTTTGTTTATACTCAGAATTTAATTTAGATCTGTTTATTTCTTTTCTCATATATGCTGATCGTGTGAACAGAAAAATAAAAAGGCATTATTTGTTTTTATTTTTCCCTAATTCTAACAATTTTCGTAAGTAGTGTGATTCATAAGTTATGGTAGTAGTACTCTTCCCATATATGTAAGGATTACTAGGTGCACCGTATCCAATATGTTTAAGTAATCTCTTCATAAGTAATGATACCATGTTACTAGTATGATCTATATGAAAAGGTGATTTCCTTGTTTCTCTAATAAGCTACCATTACAAGTTACCAATCATATTGCTTTCCCTTATTCATGCCTATTCAACTGTAAACCTACTATTGGAGCCAGTCTAATTTGGCAGTAGAGGTTATACAACCATTGCATGAATGATTTCCATTTAATTGATACTCATATGAACCAATAGCATGGACTAGTAATACCTGTATAGCCTTATTTACTCCTATTGTGTGATGTATGTACCCGATGAGTGTAATGAATATGGAATAAAGGCACATCCAAATTATCACATATAGGTGAATGGCAATAAGCTTACATCATATGTGTACAAATATCCTTGTATCTCATATGTAGAAACACAAGTAAATCCAAGGAATCACTTCTATGACCATAAGTTGATAGGTATGAATATGGTATGATCACAGCAGTATGAGTTCCATCTTCTTGAATAGGGATAGATAATTAAATGTATATATAAAGGGCATAGATTATGTGAAATAAGAATGTCACATATAACTGATATGGAACCAATGTAAGTTGTAAGTGATATGTTGAACCTTAGGTATTATGTGTAATTATTCATATGGGTCAGATTGTATTACACGACTTTCACTGTAATTACCTAATATTGGTACAACTATAATACAAAGAAGAGTGTAATATCCATAGTAATAACCATAACTAATCTATCATAATAAGCAATTCTTACTATCATATTCAATGTATAGGTTGTGTATACCAGTACATATCACATGCTCGTATTGATTACTATGATTCCCAGCTTAAGTATAGTATACGCATTACTATTAATGTGTGTAAATAATTATGGATAAACACATAGGGTTAAGCTCAACACCACATATAATCTTATCACATTGTTATGATATGAAAGCTGTGAAGTAATACCATTGAAACTTATGAGCTTATATTGAGTAATTATATAGGTGCAAAGTATATATATGGGTTTCATTACCTTATCATACGTAACTATTAGAGATAATGGTATAAGTGCTATCATGTTCATTAAGCTGATATAACAAGGGTAACATAACACCTGTATGGGATTATCATATGTATTAGTACATATTCAATGATTACATATATTTGTATTAGTACCACTAAAATGGTCATTCACTATATACCCTTATTAGGATGATACAAGGGAATTACTTCATTTTAAAATTTTCTAGTTGCAAAATTTAAAAATATCAAAAAATTAAAAATAAATTGACATTTAAAAAAAAATAATACCTACATGACGTCGGAATTGCGACATATGGTAACATCGCTCCCATGGAACATACACTGGAGATTATAGTTGGTCGTCGAATGAGTGATGTTACCATACATCGACATTGCAACGTATGGTAACGTCGCTCCCAGGGCACATACGTCGGAGATATATAGCTTCTCGTTGGTTGAGTGACATTACTATAAGTCGAAATTGTGACGTATGGTAACGTCGTTCCCATGGAACATACATCGGATATATATCTGGTCGTCGGTTGAGCGACGTTACTATAAGTCAGAATTACAACGTATGGTAACATCGCTCCCATGACACATATGTCGGAGATATATAGCTGACTGTCGGTTGAATGATGTTACCATACGTCGGTATTATGAAGTATGGTAAAGTCGCTTCCATAGAATCCATGTAGTGGATACCGATGAAATGGGACGTCGGAATTCCGATGTCTCTGACGTCACTGTAGAGACGACTATATGGGTTTTGGACACTTAAATCCGAGATGACACTTGTCTGCATGAAACATCACAATAGAGACGATATCTATGGCATCGAAAAAGCGATGTCATGTGAAATGACGTTTGAGGAGGTTCATTGTTTTTCGTTCTCCCGGAAATATAAAGTGGCAATTGCGTCGAACGCGTCGTCGGAATTTGACCCAAATGTACTAGTGAGAATATGAGGGAGATTCTGCAAGCGTCTAGAACGACGAGGATTTTGTGGTTCCCTTATGGTTTCTGACTAGCAAAGTGAATGTTTGAAAATGGTGACAAGAGAGAAATAAATGAAAAAGAGCTTTGTATCTTGGTGACCTTCACAAAATAGTATAACTCACAATTGCATGAATCAAATGAACATCATACATAAATTAACTGTAAATAAACAAGCATGTGGATAGGTGGATTTTGTCCATGTGGGGGAACAAATAAAACAAAAGCTCGTGTCCTAAAATACCTATCGTCTTTCCTCTCAATTTAGCATTGGGCCTTCCAATAGAACTTAATAGTGGGGTGTGAAGCCACTGAAAGAGGAACTAGTGAAGGTTGAAAAAATCAGTTATAATGAGGGGTAGAGGGTGTATATCACAAAAGAGTTGGCGATATTTCCCAATAGCCACACAAAATATGATCAAGGTGTGATTGTAGCCCACAATCGCCACCTGGGTAGATATCCTAATTTTTGGAAACTAAGTACCTCGGTCAAAGTGTGGCATTTATATTTTTGGCCTCAGAAATCGGTCACAGGTTGGATGCCCTCACAAGAGTTGGGTGACTCAAGGAGGGATGCACAGAACAACCGAACCTTATCCTTCGACCCTTCATGAGTATCTCCCTACCTTATGGTGTAGGAACACTTGACTTGTAGGATTTGAAAGTTCCCTATTTCTCAACTTCTATTGTTTGAAAATGTGAGAACCTGGTAACGGGGGGTTATTTGGATGTCTACCCCTGAGATCCTACCTAGACTTAAAATATTCCTTTGGCACCTCCTGTGGAGGAAAACTTAGTGCATTTTTAGAAAAAAAATTAGATGTGGTGGGTTGAGATATTGGGGTCATGGACCAACCTTGTTTGATTTAATTGGGTGTGGATAATTTTGAAAGAAGTAGTTAGAGATTTCGGAATTCCTTTGGAGAAAACCTACTTCAACCTCCTTTTTTCTAATAGAAATTATGTGTGTGAGGAGTGGCTTTGTGTGCAAGAAAGTGAAAATTGTGCAAAGATTTTAATAAGTTAAGTGTGAGATTGTAACATGTGGACTTCTTATGGTCCTTACAAATCTTCTTACCTATCTTACTATGTGTCTTTGGTACAACCTTGTGGAATATTTAAATCCCTAAAGAACTAGCAATGTGGACATATGGATCCTTATAAATCCTTTAAACTCCCTAAAATGTTGTCTATACTAAGAAAGCTTTGAAACTATCCTAGAATTGTAGACATGTGGGAATGCATGTGCCCGTTACTTGATCTTTTAACTTTCCTAGAGTGTGAGCTAAACTAAGAAAGCATTTTTAGAAACTATCTGAAGATTGGAAACATGTGGGCATGTATGGACCCTTACAAATCTTTGAGATGATTTCAAAAACTAAGAGGAACCCTAGGGGGGATTTGTCCTCTCCTAAATATTTTTTAAGGGAGATTAAATGTCCTTTTAACCACCTTCCTGATTCCTGAGATCACACTAGGGCACGGGGGAAGAGCATACTTGAGGGTTAAAATTAATTTCTAGTCCCACTTTAAGTGATTGTGTATGAAAATCAATAACTTCCACTTAAAATATTGCAAGCCAAATGAGCCATTCATGTGGAAACAAAGAAAAAAAGGAGAATAGTGATTCTTTTTACCCCTAAGTGTCTATGTTAGCTAACATTTATTATGAAAAAGGACTCTAAGTGGAGTATATTTACCTTACAAAGTGCAGAAAAATAAAAATATGAAAGCTAGGGGCCCTCAATCCATTCATAAAACCCTTACAATTTGAAAAACTAGACTTATGCATGGGTTACAGTTCCGCAGGCACGCAGAGGGCACACAATGTGTAGAGTAATGAAGCTTGTTTCATGCACAGTGTGCAGAGTGCACATCTGTGGCCTTGAAAGGCACACACTTTCTATCACGCGTCAGGGGAGAAATTTCCAAGTGAAATAATCCTTCCTTAGCTCTGAATTTTGACTTTGGAAGTTTGGTCTAGGTTGGTTTTGGTACCTGCAAGTCAAAAAAATCAAAATGAAATGCTCTCAAGACTTAAATATGAAGTAATTTGATACCGATCCCCAGTATGGTCGCCAATCTTTTGTGTTGGCTTTGTCACTTGGGTGAGAAAAAACACAACACTTGCATGTTTAGATAAGCCTGCTAAACAATACATAAGTTTGTGAGTGGGTTAGATAAACCAAACACACATGAAAACAAATAAATACAACTAAAAACAAATAAGAAATAAATGTTATAAATCGTGAGAAACTTAGAACCATGAAAATAAAAAAAATGACTAACATATTGCTACCAATGGAGCAATAGATTGATAGGAAAAACACCATAGAGAAAGGCAGGGACTTATGAGTCCCCTCTTCCTCCTTGGGAGGGCTCTTGAGTTCCCTACTTAAGAACTCTTCTCTTCATACAATGGAAAAATGACAAATGGTGAAGAAAAACAATGCCTATTCCCTCAAGAGGTGAGTGGAATGGCCTATTGAAATGGTGCTTGAAGGCTTCAAAGAGAAAAGAGGATTGTCCAAGAAGAATTCTTGCAGCATAACAATACCTTGAAGATATTTTCTTAGCACACCCATGGCTCTTATTTATAGCATACATTCATGGAAAAATGTAATTGGTTCATAGTGTGAACAAGGGGCCTTTTAGGGCACCCTCTAGACCTTGACCAACCTCCAAGCTAGATATCGCTCATATATGAGTATGAAATTGTGTTGGGGGTCGGACTAGAAGTAGTTGAGGGGATGGCAAGATCTATAAATGCGTCGTTCATAGAAGTGTGTTCCTTTTCTAGTAGACAGTCACGCACAGTGCATGTTGAGGCCTGTGTTAGCCTGTGCATTGTGCACGCGCTTCCTTTGGTGAATTTGTGCACTTTGATTTTTGACCCAATTATTGTTGAAATAATATAACTGCAAAGAGTATTCTTATTATTATTAATATATTATTCATAGGATCAATCCCCATTGTGGATTGATCATGTTGGTTATTATAATAGGACCAAATCCCCTTTTGCGGATTGGTCAAAAGACAATTGCAATAGGTAGAATAAGAAGTCGGCCCCAACATATATTAAAGAGACCCAGAAATATAATAAAGGTGGGTTTACCCACCCAGTTTGAGAAGTTGGCCCTGCCAGTGAAGAGACACTTCACACATGCCAGACTTGTATAAATAAAGAGGCCAGCGCCTCACTTAGACACACAACACACTTACTCATTTTGAGAGACAAGTTTTGGATCTGTTGGTTAGAGAAGAAGGAGAGAGAGTGGCACATATCTAGGAGAGGATATTCTGCATTAGTTTAAGAGATCTCTTGGCATTGTATTGGCTATCTATATTAAGGAAGTTTTGCTGGGTTTTCTTCCCCTAGAGGGTTTCCCAGGATAAATGTTGTGTCTCTTGTGATTGTGTATTTATCAGTGATCTTGGATTACGCTATTGTTATCTAATGAAATGCAAACATATATAATATTGGCTTAAACATTAACATGGTATTAGATCCAAGATGAAGGAATCATCTTTCACAAGTGAAAAACGTTACTGTTGCCATACATGAAAATTAGGGCTTTTTGATGGTGGAGTTTTTCAGCCCCAAAACCATCTAGAAAAGTGCACCCTCCCCTAAGGATCAGTTTGGCACTCTCAGCGCACCTTTTGAGTGGCTGGATCTCCTGGAAAGTGAAACCCTACTTTCACAAAGTACCAGAAGTACCAGAAAACTAGTGTACCATAAGTACCAGAAGTACTAGAGTACCAGAGGTACCAGAAGCACCAAAAAACTAGTGTACCATAAGTACCAGAAGTACTAGAGTACCAGAGGTACCAGAAGCACCAGTCCATAAATCCATAGATCAAATTTAAAGGAGAAAAAGTTGGATTTTCTCAGATCCAAACACACCAGGCTACTCGCCTCAGCCAAGCACACCTCCTGGTAAGTTCAGTTTTTCATTTTGAGCACTTTCATTTTTTGGGCATTTTCCTAGCTCCAGGTAAAGATGTCTGCAAACGTTAAGCTTGTTGACAAGTTAGAAGGAGTGGAAAACTTCTGTGCCTGGAAGTATAGGATTGGCCTCATTCTTGAAGAGAATGACCTAGCAAGATTTGTCAAAGAAGAAGTACCGGAACCCGACGATGTTGCAGAAAAGGCAAAGCATCAAAAGGACACAATAAGGGCCAAAAGAATCATTGCAGATTCAATCAAAGACCACTTGATTCCTTATGTGTCATCCAAGAAGACTCTGAAAGAAATGTTTGATGCCTTGACCAGACTATATGAAGGAAAGAACATAAACCAAAAGATGAATCTTAGAACTCAACTAAAGAATATAAGGATGCAGAAAGGAGAAATGATTCAGGAATACTTCTCCAGAATCTCAGAATTCAAAGAACAACTAGAAGCTATTGGAGATACCATAGATGAAGACAAACTCATAATGATGACCCTAAATGGTCTCACAAGACCTTGGGATGATTTCATCCAAACGATATGTGCCAGAAAGGAGAAACTGAAGTTTGACAGTCTATGGGAAGAATGCATCCAAGAAGAAACAAGAGTAGTGAATCGTGAAGTGTTACTAGCAAGGGATGATGATCAATCCCTAGCTACTCACACCAAAGGAGGAAGGAAGAAACCCTACTTCCAAAAGGAAACTCATAAAGAGCCTCAACAGTCAAACAAATCCAATCATAAAGAATATCATCCAAGGAGATTTCAGAAGAGAGGACAATGAAAGGAAATAGACTACTCATCTGTACAATGCTATCATTGTGAAAAGATGGGACACATTGTGAAGTTTTGTCCAGCCAGACGAGAAGAATATAAGAGAAAACATAAGAGGCTCCATGCCCATGTAGTCAAAGATGAAGAGCCACCTGCAAAGATGATAAGAGAGCAGATCAAAGACCATGTCTTGATCTTTATCCTCTCAGGATCTGTAACACCCGGAGAGGACACTTGGCTCATTGATAGTGGTGCATCCAAGCACATGACGGGACAAATAAACATTCTCTCTTATATCTCAGAAAAGAAGTTTTCTCAGAAAGTGACACTTGGAGATGATTACCAATATCCCATCAAGGGAGTGAGAGAATCAAACCATAAACTGAATTCAGGGAATTCACTAAAAATGAAGGACGTACTATATGTACCAGGCTTGAGGAAGAACCTACTCTCCATTTCATATTTAGAGAAGAAAGGCTTCAGAGTTTCCTTTATAGATGGATAAGTTCTTATGTGGGCTAAAGGAGAAACCTTAAATGAAGCAATCATCATTGGAAATGAAGAAAATGGCTTGTATAAACTAAAGGGTCACTCAGAGGTTGCCATGACCCACGCCATTGAAAACTCATGTGAAATTTGGCATAGAAGGTTAGCCCACATCAACTACAAGGCACTAACATACATATGCAAAGCGGTCACAGGTTTACCGAAACTCAAAGGTGACCATAAAGGCGTATGCAATGGATGTGCACAAGGGAAGAACATCAAAAACCCGTTTTCGAAGAGGGACAACAAGACAGAAGGAGTCCTAGAACTCCTCCATTCATATGTATGTGGCCCAATTCCATCATCCTCCATTAGCGGGTATGTATATTATGTATCATTCATTGATGATTACTCTCGTAAAACTTGGATATATTTCTTGAAAACTAAAAATGAAGTGTTCAACAAGTTCAAGGAATTCAAAGCCTTCATAGAGAACCTTTCTGAAAAGAAGATTAAGATACTCAGGTTAGATAATGGAGGAGAATATACCTCAAAAGAGTTTGTGAACTTCTGCAAAGATGTTGGGATCAAGAGGGAACTCACTACTCCCTATAATCCCCAACAAAACGG